>JAPYMA010000978.1:0-111207 GCA_035041965.1 Anisakis pegreffii
ATATATATATATATGTATATATATATATATATGTATATATATGTATATATATAGACAATTTTTTTTCTTATTACGTTATTATCACGTTGATGATTATGATTAAATAGTAACATCTTCATACACATCTATTACTGTTGCCTTCATATGTAGTAATTTTACTTCTCGTTTATATAATTAGGCGAAACTTTGTGAAACTCTTCAACGATACATGGGAATCTTTTTAAATTCATTAATATTCGTTGGAAAGTTCTCCATTTTATGACTACGATACACGACATTATTGCTATTGAACAATTTATGAACGTTATGTTACACACATGTTTGATTCGAATGTTTAACTCTTCTGTAAACCGATGAAGTCTTTCGGTATTTTTAGTAGTTTGTGATGAAGTAAGTAAGTGATTGTTTCAAATCTCTTCATCACTGACTTTTCAATAGATAGCACTAATTTTTTGCAAATCTTTATCAAATCGTTCGTTTCATTATTTGGCGTTGTTATATCTGAAACCGTGCGCATACAATCTCATATGGGAGCGATCCTTTTTCCAACTCGGTTTAATACACGGAAACGAATAGATGAAGATCGCTTCGGCGCGACGCGTGATGATTCGTCGTTCAATTCACTGGTATATCAGCAGATGATCAGAGATGAACACAGAGCACTGTTGGTTGCCACCACCCATAGCTGTTGCGTATAGAACTTTATCGTTGAGCGTGTGAGTGTAATGTTGATGGAGAGCTGAGATTGTCAGATGAGTTGAGAATATTGCAAGAGATATGGCGAGACTTTGCTGAGAACCTATCGGGAAGTGAAACGAGGCGGTGCATGGGTGCTATGACGACACGAGATTACAACAACGAAACGAAAAAGGCGCTTTTAGGGAAGGATGGGGGGAGGGGGAGGGGGGGGAGGGAATGCGATCTAGAAGATACGACGAATTGCTTTCGAATATTGTTAATAATGCTATTACCACCAACAATATTGACATTTCAGTGTGCTTATTACTTTTGGATTATAATCTGTACGATATTGGTACGTCGTCCGGTTTCGAGCGTAGCTTTCATCCAGAGCGGACAAAGTTGGGCTCGAAACTGAATGGTATACCGGGCCATGCTTTGCTGTGTATCGCATTATTCGTTCGCAATCCGTACAGTTGCGTTAATTTATTTCAAATGGTACTCAAACGAAGTGAACCATTCATGGTTAACTGTAATTGGATTCATTCATGATGGGTTGATTATTAAGAGTGACAATGTTGGAGTCTCGTTGCGTCTTACTTAATTTTTTGTAAATTTTTACGTGGTAATGTCTTTGCACAGATTTGTTCGCAAATGCTTGTTCATAGCTGGTTATCGATTCTGATGACCACCTAAGGTATTAAGATTTTTTGTTTGATAATTTGGAAAATTAATGGTTACAACGTTTGTAGTTGTGCTTGAGAAAGCAGGCAGTTTACTCACTCATCTTAGGCTGTGGCTTATTGCTCACTTAGGCCGAAGCTTACCAAGGGGTTTACGCTGAGGTTTACAGTGGATCTGACTCTGAGGCTGAACTGGGCATTCTTTACACTGCCTATTGTAGCTCGTGCCCTTTCATAATCATATTCGAAGATTATTAATCCGTTCCACCAGTTAGAAATCGCTCGAAACTGATCGTGTTTTGAATGCTTGTGCCACTTGAATACAGCGCTGTACATAATTTTGATTGTTAATTGTGGCAGTTCAAACTGAACGCATGTCAAAACGAACTGCATTATTTCACGAGTTGCACCAGCTCAACGAGGTTTTCGTTCAAGCATCCTTTCGTATTGCCAATCTTTTTCATACTTTATCGCTTTCTAGTGTATACTATGGTTCATCATCGAATCCAGAAGAAAAAACGAAATAAACTGAAACCGGTTGATCCGTTCAACAAGAATGCAAAGCGGTTATCTGAAGCCAAACTCAAGTGAACCATTGATTTGCATCTCTATTTCAATTTTCTAGCGGAATAATCCAAAATTTTAAAATCGATTTTTTCTTCCAACCTCATCTCAATACAGTGAATTCATAAGTCTTTTTGGTAAGTGAATTGCTGTCAATTTTTAGTTGGAATATCGATTATGAAACTTTCGATTGTATTCACCAGTGATCGCAATTGCATTTCGATAAAATTAACGAACGAACAGATCTCTTGATCCGTACTCACTAGATAACTGTTAAAAATTCCACTGCAGTTAAGAACAAGCAGTTTTCTTCAGAGGCAAAAATCTTGATCCCAAAACTGATGAACAACCAATACCTAAGCGATTGCTGGAATTGCAAGAGTTGTCGAAAGAGTGTGAAGCAAAAACTCAGGAACGAAAGAACAGGAGACCCCGCAATCGTATAATAGGTTGGCATTTTGGTTGTTTTTCGTTGAACAGCTCAGTGAAGAGAAGACGATTGCTGATTTCGTTATCGAAAATTGGGTTGTGTTGGATTGTTGAACGTTGTCAAATGACGCTGATTGTAAATGTTTGTTTTGAGGATTGATTTTGACGGTTCAAATTATACGTTAAATCAAGCTAAAACAGCTCGTTCCGTGTTTCGCGGCAATTGAATTTTTTAATGTTCTATATTCTTAGAGGAATCATCAAAAGCTGGATTTGAGAGGCGTCGTTTCGAGAATGATAGGCAGTTGGTTCGTCGAGTGAGCGCCGTTACAACTGAGGAAATTGATGAGAAGCGTTTATTGGTATGTTTTTCATTGCGAAAGTTTTCATCGTATTTTGTAAATAGTCGTATGTGTGCAGTGGGTCTGTTTGTTGTAGAGACCGTAACACATTCATTCAATTAAAAGAGCATAATTCAAGGCAAAATTCGAATTGGGTGGAGTGGATCAGCGTGAAATAGAAGCGGAATATAAGAAAATGGATGAAGAAGCAAAACAACGACTTGATAGAAAATTGGAGCAGCAGAAGTCCGTGGCAAGAAAACGTAATCATAAAGATCCCAAACAATGCGGCCCAACGAAACCATCATCTGCTACTGAGGTTCGCTATCAGCACTGAATATCAGTCGCTTTTACGGTTGTTTTTTCCTTTTGAGTTTTTTGTTTGGAAATTTTGATAGATTTTATTCACTAATCGGGCCAAATATTTCATCCGGCAATACATGTGTTGTTTCCAAGTGTACTCGTGATAGTTCACCATGGTAATAACTTTAAGACTGCTCATATTTTTGAACATTCATTAGTGGAATACTCTTTGAAGGTGCATCCATCGACAGCGACTGAGTCAAGTCGAAAGTTGACAAGGAAAGAAAGATATCGTGAACTGAAGAAAGCTCGTCAAGCTGATGAACGCAAAGAGATGATTCTGGATGCGAAGGGTTTCTCTTTAGCGTGTTTCAAGTTCAATTTTGAGGTGGATTGAGCAGTAGTGAAATTGCGGTTCAATTGAACAGCTGTATTTATGATGTAAAGCGTTTTTGAATGGGAGATTAGACATGAATAAGTGCTGAGTGGAACAACTAGAGATGAGCGCTGGAATTGAGCAAATTTCGAAAGCGGTAATGAGACAGCAGACGATTGCTTGAGACGTGAACCGCAAACGGGTTTTTACGTATATGTGCCATCTTTCTGTCCGTAAATATAATGCAATCACGTCACTGATCAAGTACTCACCGTCAGACTATCCTAAGAGAGCAACACTGTGACTTAAGCGACCTCTCTCTTTGCATGTTGTCGTTTCATCACCATTCTTCTCCACTCTTCAAACAATCTTGTTCATGTGATGAGATTTGAATTGATTTTGAACGATGTTCAATTCGATGTACCAATTAGAGACGTCTAAATATTGATCTAATTTGGGCGATCAGACAATGGAATTAAGTGGTTGTATTTTCAGAATTTATACCATTTGGTAGTCGTGTTGATGCACCACCATTGTTTGATGCTTATCAGCGTAAACAACTCAATCCGATCTTCGCAAAAGTTTGTTATTATTGGTTCTTCGAACGAATTAATGCAGTTTATCCGAGGAAAATGAGAAGAATGAGACGGAAACAATGGAAAATCTGTCAAGAAAATGATTCTTCAAGTGTTCAGCAAACATAATCGATGCGTTATGTTTAAGCAATCTGATATGAGTCAATTTATAGTATTAGTCATGATTCACATCTATTATCATGTTATTATGTTGTGTAATTGTTTTAGGCTGGTAGTAAAGCATTATTGTTAAAATCAAAATTGGAACTGAAATCTGATGTTCACGATGCGTCAGATCGGCTGGAGGCTGTCAAGAAACGCAGCGAGGAAATGGCTGAAGAGAGGAATCGTGTGATCGTTGCTTATCGAATGCTCAAGAAAAGTAAAGCCAAGTCTGAATTATAACAAGAATAAGTGCTGATATTAGCGGATCAGTCATTTTCAAATGCAAGAATTGATTAAGTTTGAAAAATAACGTTGTTATTCGTTAATGTGGTAACAGATTGTTTATTGTTAATATAATGTATGTGATGGTGTCACGTTTGTTCGATTAGTGTGCATCACAAAAATGATATATTATCATTTCAATGCTAATAAATTTTCCTCCTTGAACTCGCATATCGTTGGTCTATATAATAATATATAATCTGCGGCTCAATAGTCTCAGAAGTAGATGTAACGTAGGTTCACATGTGGATAGTTGTTTTTGCTCATTATAACCTAAGTTGAAAGCCATAAATGGATTCGTTGCGAGTTATGGAAACTAGCGACGATTTTATGATAGATATTAACACTGGAAGTTCATTCATGAAACATCTGAATAGCGGACGAGTGATTGTAGTTGCTCAGGAAAGAAATTAATGGCAAAAGTCTTTTAAATGATATTCTTTTCCCAGTAGCGTATATCAAGAAACGTTGAAATAAAAAAGTGAAGCGGTTGGATTGATGTATGAACTTCTACTTCGCACTCTCAGTGATTCATCAATACCGCTGAGTATCATTGCTATCATTCATTCGAAAGCGTACACTTATTTGCCGTGATTCACATACATGAATTACTCTGAACAGTTTTGTTTATCATTAAACGAACATAAACTTTAGGGTTTGCTTCGTGCAGTAATGATCACATATGTTTCTTTTGCACAATTTGCGAACAAATGCTATGCAGATGTGCGATTATGAGCAAAACTTGTGTATGGCGTTGATTGAATGAACCTGAAAAATATTTTCCTTTAAACATCAAAAAACTCTGAAATGAACATAAACACCCGATGATTTTTGTTGCGATGTAATATCGCTTTTCTCACTTTATGGTTTCTTCAATAGAGACATATAACCTGATAACACCAAGTTGGTGAAACCATTATCACTATATAAAATGACATACAGTATAATTCAACACCTAGTTAATGAAACCATTATCATTATATAAAATAACATACAGTATAATTCAAGGTTTGTAAGGCAGTCAAAAAGAATCCAAATAAGAGTATTTCTCTGTAAATTTTTAAAACTAAACTTATTAACGTCTTTCCAGTTAAAGTTGTGAATACAAACAGACATTGATAAATAAATCGAATCATCGCTGGCAATAATCGTTTGAATACATTTCAATTGAATGCATCGTAAATTTGCATTTTCATCCGCTCATTAAACAAATATTTTCGATGATGTGTTTTCTGTAGCCTTCAATTAGTTTGTTAACTAAAAAGGTTATCGTTTTGTAAAGCAGCATGAAGGTCTTGGGAACTGATTCCTAGCTGCACTGCTCATTATTGTAACGTTAGAAATGACGACGTGAAGGATAAAATAATGTAATGATGTTATTAATAGCACTGTGTGGATGTGTCTGTGTGTGCAACAGATGTGTTGGATATCGAAAGCTAAAGAGTTGATATAAAAGCAATCTCTCATCTCCAACATTATCAATTGCCACTATCATATGCTCTTTTGTACCGTTCACTTCAATTCCATTTTATCATCTGTTTCACTCACTAATAGCATCGACAGTTGTATGATTATCGCTATTCGATGCTCACATTTCTGGTGTGTTTATATTATCGTATGAAAATTCATCTCGGATGAAAGCAACATTGAAATTTCTTCATTCATTTCAGTTTTAGTGAACCAAGAAAAGAAACTGCTCATAAGTGGAATGCTTATTTAGTACAATTTAAATTAGGTTACGTTAAGTGCATAAAAATTGAAATCAGTGAAATGATTTAATCCGATTTTCAGTCTCATATATAAACATTCGCTTGCTAGTTAACATCTGTGGGTCATTCCCTGCAGTAACTGGAATGCCCTCTGCGAATGGATGACGTTTATTAGCAACTCAATGAGGCATATATCTATCTATCAATTCAACGCTGGTATTCTATAAACATTGTATCGATATATATATATATATATATATATATATATATATATATATATTTCGATACATATCATTGAACTGTTACTATTATGTTACGATCGAGTATGATTGTTGAGTCTCTGTGCAAGTGCTCAGTGAGGTAGGAAGGAGGTTTTACTAACGTGTTTAGGTTTTGTGCCATTCATAATGCTCGGAAACGGTGCTGTAAAGTGCTGAGTTCGGATTGCCGAAGGCTTATAGGCTATCAGCCTGTTCATCGATTAACTTTTTACGGACGATCCCATATATCCGAAATTGCTCGTTTATTCCTTATCGTTTTTATTATCAGTTTTTTCTTTTTCTCAATTTTTGAAACACTTTTTTGCTTTTATATTCTCTTCCGTTTCAGACATATTATAGTTGACAGTTTATCACCACAATAGATCGCATTTAATATTTTCGTATATTGTCATTTTTGTTCTTGTATTGTGTTTTCAATATGTTTCACTAATCCTCTGAAAAAAATCATGATTCACATCATTCTAAAAGCTTTCTATGAATTTTTTTCAACTTGGAATGTTTTTGCTTTCTTTATTCTTCGGCGATTAGTTTCCGTTAAAAATGTTGTCTCGTTCTCTAGGTTTGTTTTCTGTTTTATACGATTCATATTTTTTAAAATTTCCTTTTGTTTTAAGACGTGTTTTCACCAAAAAAAAAAACAAAAAACTATTGATACGTTCTCTATAATGCGAACACCACTGAAATATTCCGATTCAGGACTGTTGATTGTGTACTGACTAAAATTGTCATTTTCAAATCAACAAATTTATTGTATTAATAGCTATTGATGACTCAACGAATTGATTCAAACTCCCTAGTACAATAGCGTATCAACTATGAGCGCAAATCTTACCACTCATCGAGAAGTCTTGTAATGTGAGCAAAATTAGTTGATCTGCAAAAACTGGCTGAAAACAATGCGAGAAGTTTTTCGTCCATTTTCAACCATTTCCAGAATTTTTTCGTTGTAGTTTCACGTTTAATGACGACTGTCTTGAAAGATCAGTTGACTGAAATAATTAAGCAATCACACATCAACACACCGAATTAAGCTCCAAAAAATATCAACATTAATTCCATGGTTTTTATTCTGTATAAGATTTGCAGTGATCTTCTCTAATTGCGATGCATGTTTTGTAATATGTAAGGTACAGTCTCACTAATTAATGAAAACCCCAAAAAAATACCGTACATGAAAACGAAGGTATTTTAGACTCATGTAACGCACCAACCAACGTTTGCGAATAAATGTTGTGCTAGCGATGAATCGACATTAAGCAAAAAAAGTTGAAAAAAAAAATCAACAACCGACTGCAACTGTTTATGTGCCCGTGAACAAATCTGTTCGTGCTCTAAGCTGATAATCATAACATGAAACAATAATTATTGAAGAAAGAAGTGCGAAAAAGGAGGATGGTGTTGCTTGTATTGCTGCTCTTGTTGGCAGCTTTCACAAGCGGCACATACGCACAAGTTCTTGTGCCACCGTATACGAATCTTGCTCTCGGAAGACACATAGAAGCATCGTCCACTTGTGGTGAACTTAATGGTCAACCGATAAAAGAAATGTTTTGCCAAATTGCTGGTTTGTTCACAAATTTGTTTATTTTATTTGATACTTTCTTTTAAATGCTATAATATTCACTCTTTGAATATATTATCATTTGATCGCTTTTCAATAGTTTCCAAGTATTCCAATAGTTGCGTTCACCCATATTCTTGTGGCTTCATCCTATTTTCATCCGTATATAATATCAACTAATAAAGAGCATATTTAGCGCATTTATTTTCGCTTGCACTCTCATGTTTTTGCTTTTATTTTCCAATAATCGTAAAATTTTATCAATATTCAACGTTTTTCCATGAAATATGTGTTATGTGCACTATTCATAACCCGTTTTCAACATGCCAAACCGTACAATCCATCCATTCTCACACAAAAATCGCTAGGTTAATGTGGTGACGTTTTCTGTTTTGAAATCTCCTCGTTATTCGTTCTCTCTGCTTTCATTCATAACAGTCGCAATATTGTCGCCCACTTTCTGTAATAAACAAGCTCCAATCACTGCTCGCAACCTACCGTAATCTTCCTATTAATTTTCTTAGTCTGAGAATTTTTGATTAAAAGGGGATGTTTATTGTTCAACGTTGATAAAAATTTGATGAAATCGTAAAACATAAATTTATACTAGATTTTGATTTCTTTAAATGATGCATTCAATTAACGCGTCAGTAGTTTCAAAGTAATTCTCTTTCGTATAAAATTGTAGAAGACCACATCGCATATTACTGATGCGGGAGAATATCGATGATGGTTGCTTGAGGGTTTCCACATCAGGTTCTTGCAGTGAAGATTAACTGCAATAGATTGATAATGTAAAAATGAAATAAAGTTTTTTAAAGGTTCCAATCAATACACTCCACTTAATCAGTATTCTTATACTGCCGAAAATGATCTATCGGTTTTTGCTGAGTTAAGAATGGAGAAGCAATCGTTCGTTCAGGTATATGCTAACTCCTTTCTTCTTCCACATTATTGTCGACTCATTCTTTTTCAAAGTTTACAACAAAAAACCTTGCATACACTTACGGATGATTTTTAGCGATGTGATGAATTTGTGTGGAAACTTAATTTTAGGGTGGTCAAAATTGCGACTTTTGTGAAGCGAACAGCTCATACGCTCATCCGGCATCGAATATGGTTGATGGAATGGCGACGTGGTGGCAGAGTCCTCCGTTGAGTAGAGGAATGCAGTATAATCAAGTTAACATCACAATCGACTTGGGACAGGTAAACAATAGTTTGCGATCTTTATTCATCGTATCTCTAATTCAAATCTTTTTTTCTGTTTGACAATGAATGAGAGTTTTTCATTCCAATCCAGAAGTCACTCAGCTTATTGCTTGATAGGAATTTCACGTCGCATATGTGTGGATCCAAATGGCAAATAGTCCAAGACCAGGTTCATGGGTATTGGAGAGATCTGTTGATAATGGTGAGACGTTCATTCCATGGCAGTATTTTGCCGAAACTCCGGCTGAATGTGATCGAGTGAGTAGTATTGGTTAATTTTTATTCGTTCTCGTCCGAACATTTTGGTAGTTTTTGTTGAAAAGTTTCGTTGTTTCAGAAGAATGCGATTTATATTTTACGAGGATAAATATAAATGAATCATAAGGAGACATACTCCATGAGCTCGTTTTATATTGCTGGAACAATTTAATTTCCAGCTGTTCGGACGACAAACCTTACAACCAATATTGGAGGATGACACAGTCATTTGTACACATGAATATTCCGGGATTCACCCAATGGAGAATGCAGAAGTAAACTTCAACGATTATCAGTTATAGTTCTTTCTGTAAAACATGCAAAGAATGATCTCGTAAGAGAAGCGTAATTGGAAATGTTGATTCTTAATCCAGCAAAATAACTGAATACTTTTGATATCCCACCAATTTCGGAAATTCGACCTCGTAAAATTTTCCTAGCGCGATGAAAATCATTTGCATTGAACTGTTGAATCGACTTCTTGTTTTCAAAGGTCACAAACTTATGAAACTAAATAACAATTTGTTTGCAGATAATGATTAATCTACTGGAAAATCGACCAGGAAAGTTGAATTTCAGCCATTCTTTAGTATTGCAAAATTTTTCACGTGCCACCAATGTAAGGCTACGTCTTCTACGCACAAAAACCTTTCACGGTCATCTGATGGATGTGACGCATCGAAATGATCCAACTGTTACTCGAAGGGTTCGTTGGCTTCATAATGCTGTCTTGTTGTTGGGTTTTGTCGAGCGTTTGAATCTGTTTCATTCACCACGAAGCACAGTCCTAGTAATCGAATTCCATATATAATAGATTGCATGATACGGTAATCAGTTACGGTGTTTACTCGATGATATTACAGTACTTTTATTCGATCAAAGAGATCTTCATGGGTGGTCGATGTGTGTGCCATGGACATGCCGATACGTGCGATATTCTAGACGTTCGACGTCCACGAATACTTCTTTGTAGGTACGAGATGCGTTGAATATTGGAAATCTTATAGACAAAACCCGAGTGGCCTCATCCGTCTAAGCCTCAACATGAAGTAAAACCTAATTTAAGCGGATAAAGCTGGAACTGAGGCGAATGCATAGTGTGCATCGGCTACATTTAATAAGTTGTTTTGAATATTGAAGATTCAGCTTTCGAAATCGTTCCACTAGGCATTGTTGGCGATCATCAAAGAGTGCAACTTGACAAGAAAATGAAAAACTTGTTGCTGAAAACCTCTAATTGTGACTTTTTTCTAGATACTGATTTGTAGGTATGACAAAAGAATCTGAAATTCCTCTGAAATTAACATTCTTGAAACAGTATCGATAAGGTAATAGTTTATGTATTTTCTGAAGATGTGAGCATAATACATGCGGTGATCAATGCGAGAAATGCTGTCCAGGATTTGAGCAGAAGAAGTGGCAACGTGCGAAAGAAGGCGAAAAGTTTGTTTGTGAACGTTAGTTTCATTCACATTCTCTTATCGTTACATGAACACAAAATTTATGTTGTGCACAAATTTGAATGATCGATCAACATTCGTTTATTATAGCATGTAACTGTCATGGACACAGCGAGCAGTGTGAATATGACGAAGAGATTGATAGGAATCATTTGAGTTTGGATATTCACGGTGAATATGAAGGTGGCGGACGTTGTTTGCATTGTAGGGTTAGTTGTTATTTCGTTACAGCCTTGTTTTTCACTTCCGACATATTGGCTGTACATTGTGGACAGGTAGAGATTACTGGAATGATGAAAAGGACTCATTATAGTTTTGAAATTGAAGCGTTTCTCTGATCAATCAGAATAAGCACATGAAAACTTCATTTTAGGACAATACAGAGGGTATAAACTGTAACAGGTGCTCTGCTGGATATTATCGACCACGTGGCAAATTCTGGAATGAAACCGACGTTTGTCAGCGTATGTTTTTTGTGGATCACTTTTTTTTGTGCAGCTGAAAATATGAACGCAAATCTGATGATGCGTATGAATTTGGGCTATTTCGCGCCCGGAGCATACCACTCGTAATGATAAGAAAAACATTTTTGCAGCATGTCATTGTGATCCAACCAAGCATACGGGTATATGTGCAGAAGAAACCGCAAAATGTGAGTGTAAACCACAGTTTGTTGGTGAGAATTGCGATCAGTGTGCAATGGGATACTATTCGCCACCTGAATGCAAGCCTTGCGAGTGTGCAATTAATGGCACTGTCGGTGGTACATGCTTGGTGCGTTTAGTTTATTCATTTTTATTTTTTGTGAGATCCCACATTATGGAATTGTACATATTGAGGGCGTTTAGCAAATAAATGTTTTTGCTATTTCTACAATCGACTGCGTTCATTATGAATCGATATAGCTAAAGCTTTTATGTAATGTTTTTTGATGGCTTTAAAAGTTGTATTAATTTTTAAAAATTTTCTCTACAGTATGACTCAGTGTGACAAAAATTTTCAATGTTTCATTTGAGTTGAACTGACTCAACGAGAGAAAATTCCAATCATTTGGTTATTGTAGCCAATCGATGACCAATGTCCGTGCAAACCCAACTACGATGGCGTTTTCTGTCAGTCATGTGCAGCTGGCTTTACGAATCTGACTGCTGGTTGCGTTGGTTGGTTTTTTGTAATTTTCATCATAACAGCACTTATGGCTCGATGAATCTCTCAAGACAGTTTTCTCAATTGAGATTATTTGTCAACATTCCCTTAAACATGCATATGTATAGACGATTTTCAATTGTTGCAGAATGTGAATGCGATGAAACTGGATCGTTGAACAACAACTGTAGTGAATCAACTGGTCAGTGTATTTGTAAGCCAAATTTCGGTGGTGTTTCATGTGATGTCTGTGCGGATGGCTATTTTGATTATCCAAAATGTGAATGTAAGGATTTAAATGATCTGAAGGACCTTATTGTAATCTTAAATTTTTTTCCTAAGTACCACTTTCTGTCGTGAAAAAAAATTAGATCAGCTAATCGTGAGTAAAACTGAGGATCAGATGGCATTCCGGTTACTCATCGATCATCAGCGTATGTTATTGAGGATGCAACTTTTATTTTAAATTCGAACCGTAATATTGTATTCGTCTATTTATACGAAATATAATGCAAACGCAGTGATTGTATATTAGTGTTTTGTAAATAATTAGATGAATAAGAAATATTCATTTGCATTTTACTTATATTCAGTTATGAGTTTGCCATGTTCAGACTGTGATTGTGATGCGAGTGGAACAGAAGAAGGGATCTGTAACAAAACAAATGGAGTTTGTTTATGTAAGCCTGGCTTTGCTGGTGACCGTTGTGATCAGTGCGATAAAGCATTTTACGGTTATCCAAACTGTAAACGTAAGCGATATTTTTTGCGTAATCAAAAATTTTTCTTTCATCAAATAATCTCTTCTTTTTGTTCAATGATTTGTTGTACAAAGTGTTTTTGGAACCCAACTAAAATCGTACACTGATTCTTACTTAGTTGAAAGGAAATCAATCTTCTTATGGTGTGCCACACAGTGCAGAATTTAATTGTAGCGTGTGAATGCAACACGATTGGCTCAAAATTAAGTGAATGTGATTTAAAATCTGGTGATTGTCCATGTTATGCAAACTTCACGGGTCGGCAATGTGATCGATGTGCAGCTGGCTATTACGACTATCCAAATTGTAAGCCATGCTCTTGCCTTGCGAGTGGCTCCAAGGGCATGACCTGTGATAGTAGTGGTCAGGTATGTGGACTTCATATTTATTTATCTGTTTACATCAGTCATTCAACTAATTTATTTTAATCATTTTCGTTGCATTGTGATGATGAAGTGAAGCGTTTTAGTGCTATTGTAAAGCAAATTTCCAAGGTGAACGTTGTGATCAGTGCAAAACAAACTTTTACAACTTCCCCATCTGTGAAGGTTTGTTGATAACTCATTATGTTCACTTTTCGAGTAAAACGTTGTTGAAATTTTATAATATTGATGAAGAGTGATGAATTTTAAGAGTGCAATTGTAATCCAAGCGGAGTGGTCGCATCGTTTGCTGGTTGTGATAAAGTGGCACCAGGCGAGCTGTGTACATGTCGTGCGAATGTTATCGGTCGCACTTGTGATCAGTGCAAACCAACGTTTTGGGATTTACAGTATCAACATGCAGAAGGTTGCATCAGTTGTGGTTGTCACTTAGCTGGTACAATCTCGATGCTGAACGATTGTGATCCAATCAATGGACAATGTTTCTGCAAACGACATGTCTCGGGCCGTCGTTGTGAGCGCTGCGGAGATGGCTTCTATCAACTTCAGTCCTATGATCAACTCGGATGTCAACGTAGATTTATTCCTCATGCTCCCGTTTGTATTCTCAGACGCATTCTTCGAAAGTGAAATCATATCATTTCAGCATGTGAATGTGATATTGGAGGTGCGTTGGGTGTTGGCTGTGATATAAACACGGGTCAATGTCGTTGCAGACCTCGTATAACTGGCCGCGAATGCAACAAGCCGATTGTAAATCACTATTTCCCAACTCTCTGGCATAATCAGGTAGCTTTCGTCGAAGATTTCTTCATCGCTTCATGAATGTTTTCATCATCTTTATTCTTTTTGTTGGTTAAATCAACGTTGCGGATCATCTGTAATTTATCATATCTGTCGCAACATGTCCCAAATCAATCAGATGATCTCTCATTTTTAGTGTAAGTGCGAGTTCATACGTCAGTTAGTGTGACATCGCAGAAATTTCCAGCTGATCATAACCAAGAGTCTATTGAAATGCTGTCGTTTTTTTTCAGTACGAAGCAGAGGACGGCATGGCGGCCGATAATCGAAGCGTGCGATTTGCAATCGATGAGAACCAATTCCCAAACTTCTCATGGCGGGGTTTTGCCGTTTTTTCACCAATTCAAGATGAGATCATTATTGACGTGATTGTGCATAGAGCTAGTTTGTATCGCCTCTTGTTTCATCACGCCAATCCAACGCAAGTCAATGTTGATGCTGAAGTATTCCTAACACCAACCTATACTCACACACAAGGTCTTTTTTTGTCAGAAATTTTATTGGCTTATATTCCATCAGAATACGTTCTCCAGATAATGTTGCTTGAGAGCAGTTGACTTGAACATTGAAAGTAGCTGTTTGATCATTTCAAGATGTGGAACAATCCGTAAAAATATCATTCGTTCCCACTGATGCACCATCCACAGTAGTTGTCAACACAAAACAACCGTTTGTGCTTAATCCTGGCCGATGGCGAATCAGAACGAAAACGAAACAAAGACTTTTCTTGGTGAGTAATAGTTAGTTTTCTGTTGCATTTGTTAGAAATGATGATATTCAAAACAGAAGCGAACATATTCAAGTATCAACCTATAAGAATTGTTAAACATTTAAAGGATTTTATTGTGCTTCTACCGTCCGAATACTATGAGGGATCCCTGCTGAAGGAACGAATAACTGAGCCATGTGAAGCAAATAATACTCAGAATTCCACATGCATTGATCTTCTCTATCCACCATTACCAGTTGCATCAAGATTTGACGTGAACGACGATCGAACTGTCAACAAAATTGCTGAAGACGGCTCTGAAACGATTCTTGAAAAAGTAATTGATTCACTGTTGATTTTTGATTTAACTGGATTGTAGAAGATTTGATGATTTTGATGAAAATTAGCGACTTTATCGCAAAACCGAACTGTTTTATTTGACGACAGCATTCAGTTTAGATAATTTTAGGTACCAGTTGAAGTTTCACCAGGTTCTGCTGTATTCGTTCGTGCCGATAACCGAAGTCGTCAAGTACAAATGAAATTAGATGTGAGTGTTGGCTGTTAGATGATAAAGTATTATATCACAAAAATTAATCATATTACAACATTATGCATTTGAATTTTCACCTCTTTTTATTGCTCTCGTTTAGAATGTCAATCGCTAGTTTGAATAATTTCACAATCGTCTAGTTTTTAGCAACGAAAACTTTTCGTTCGCATCCGATTATTGACATAACTAGTTGAATTTGATTGCAAGCAGAAACAATGAAGTGGTGGTATTTTGTGCAATATTTGAATAACAATTCTGTGCAATGGAGTGCGTTTGCATCTCTCGTGCATTGCAAAAATGGATTTGTTCTTCATCGTAAATGGTTGCAAAATTAAATGGTGGACAAGTCTATTTTATAGGTGCCTGAAAAAGATGACTACGTAGTGGTAACAGAATATCACAACTTGGAAAAAAGCGAACAACCAGTGGAGATTAAAATTAATCAAAATAATTCAACAATTCTAAATGGAATCGTTAGCATACACTATTGCCCATATGCGTACGTTGTGCATTGAAACTTTTTTCCGATCAGATTAAATCAGTGTTTACACAGGATCCGAGAATGCTGACTTTTGAATTCTGGTCCCAGTCTCGGGATTTATTTCCTCAAAAATCTTGGCGTTTGATGAAACATAATACTTTAAGTAATATACTCATCTTGAATTATAAATCAGTCATTCCTAGTTCATTCATATTTGTTATTTATCATCCAGGTGACAATAAATGTGCCATCTCAGCTCTTGTTTTTCGGAAAGCAGCGAATAAAAATTCTGTAGCGTCATCACTGTTGTTCAGTCATCCGTTGCTTTGTCTTTCGTTTAGGATCGATTTTCAAAAGTGGATTTATCCGAACATTGAAAAATTATCGAGAGTTTGCAAAAATTAGATCAGTTTATATGTAAATAAACATTGAGTGATAATGTCTAATCTGTTTTAAGCACATTTTGTCGCGAAGTTATTTCTTCGAACGGGAGTGTCGCAGTCGTTCAACTCGAAGCTGAAACACCGGCTATTTTGACGTTTACGGTTGAACCAACGCAAGAATTTGGTCTCGCTGCTGTTAATTTGATTAAATCTAAAGACTGGAATATCGATTACCTACATCAGGTATAAATGCCTACTTCAAATTGTATTCAGTTCCTTTTCGATAGACTTCGGAATATTTGTTTTCTGCAAAAAAATTTTTGAATTCGATTTTCGGATAGGATTTCGTAAATTTTTAGGTACCAGTCTGTATTCGCAAGAAGGGTAAATGTGTTGAACAGTGGTATCCACCAGCGCCGAATTCGATTGTTACAGAAGCTGAATCCGGAACAAATAGCAAGGGAGCGATCTCTGCTGAAAAATTGCCATTCGTTATCAGTAATCCGAAAGGAGTTCAAGTAATGGTACTTGACGAAAATCAGGTTTTTTTTCAATGCTAAATTTCAAAATAACTGTTTTAGTGAAGCAATTCGTATATCGGATGAATGAAGTCTCACTGGTATCATTCTTTCTCTTACAGGCAACAGTTGACATAGCCGGAATGGTTCCAGCACCTGGTCACTATGTTTTCATTGTG
This sequence comes from Anisakis pegreffii, assembly GCA_035041965.1. Classification (NCBI taxonomy): domain Eukaryota; kingdom Metazoa; phylum Nematoda; class Chromadorea; order Rhabditida; family Anisakidae; genus Anisakis; species Anisakis pegreffii. The sequence goes on from JAPYMA010000978.1 coordinate 16,795, forward strand.
AATTATTTCAATCCGGATAACACACCAGTTGATGCTGAAATTTTGCTACAAAATGAACAGTTCCATCAAGGTTTGCAACTTAATCATTTACACGATCCACTGAGTGAAAATTCATCAGTTTCATTGCAAATGATATTCTAAATAATCACAAACTAATCAAAGTTCATTCATATATTCAGATGAAATAATATCATCCAATAACACAATTGGTGAGTGTTATTACATCGTTTAAGAAGTTATGCGCTCAACTGATTATTGCAATGGCTTTTTTCTAGATCGCTTTTGCATCTTTCCCACTCCGACAACTATTTTGCTTTTTGCAACGCTTACTCTGTTCGCTTTGCATTCCATATGTGCACATGAAGCTTACTAATACGCAATAAAATTAAGATGAATTATGCTTAAATATCGATGAATATTTTAGCATACGTACCATTCTCGTATTGCCCAAGTATATACGGTTGTCGAGCACTAATACGGGATAAGAATCGACATGAAATAATTCATTTCTGGATGGATGATAAATACACGGCTTCGTTCTATTATAATAGCACCCAAAAAGGACCACTTTACATTGTAAGCATTAGCCTTTTATATCACATCTCATAATATCGTTAAAATTCATTGACCTATAACAACTGCAATTGCACGGGCACGTGGTACTGCTTAATCAAGTCCAGTATAGTTTATTTCATTTCAAGTGCTTATAGGATTCCATAACAACAGTACCTTATCAATCGTTCAGTGATTCACTTATGAATCCACAACCTATTGATCTATCAACTGAATATGTTACTGAATGTCAAATTGGTAATTTTAAGAACGAGTAAGTTTGTTGCTTGCTTCTGATACAGTCAGGGATTAAAAATGAATGGTGCCTTGAGAATTTACGGTAAAACAATAATTCTTTTAGGAAATGATCTATTCTTGAGTTATTTGTTATCACTTCTTATATTTAAATGTTTATCTGTTGAAAAGTTTTGAATCGATCTGTTAAAAACCTACAGAAAGTAAAAATTTATGAAAAATTGAGAGGAATTATAAACGAAGTATTGTTACAGCCCAGCAAATGTGAGCGATTATTGTCGTGAAAAAGTATTTTCGTTAACATCTGAGTTCAATATGGCTGCGCTGTCATGCGACTGTAACTCGCAAGGCAGTAAAAGTTTCTCATGCGACGAATATGGTGGCCAGTGCCCTTGCAGGGCCAACGTAATCGGTCGACGTTGCGATCGCTGTGCTCCTGGACACTACAGTTTTCCAGAATGTTTTAGTGAGTTGCAAATTAGAAATGCGCTTGAACTTAGAAAGAACTAATCGTGAATAGATCTAATTCAATGTAACAGTTGCGTCCCTCAACTAGGTTTTATCATTCATCAAAGCCACATAACCGCAACATTTTTGATAGTTCAAACAGCAAAATTATTTGATAACAGGACACAGATTGATACTAATTTGGTCCATTCTGCTGAAATAAAAACCAGCACGTTGATAGTGTGAAAAAGTTGGAATATGAATTCGTATTAAGAGAGAATAAGTGATTTTTAGAATGTCATTGTGGTGACAATCATCTGTGCGATGAGCGTACCGGTCAATGCTATTGTGCACAGCACGTTGAGGGTAAGCAGTGCGATCGGTGTGTGCCGTATGCGTTTGGTTATGATCCACTGATTGGATGTCAACTTTGCGGTTGTCATCCAAATGGTTCTGAAGGTGGTCAACTGCAATGTGATCCAAATAATGGGCAGTGCTTGTAAGTGATGTTTGCAATTGAAGTTTCTCATTGAATAACTTGCATTTGAATTTGAATAGCTTTTGGATTTGCGCTCAATCAATCAACAATTTTTCAAAGCAATTCATTCAATTTCAATAAATTTTCGTGAATTGTCAAGAGAGTGAAAAAAAAAACACGGAAACTTGCAGATGCAAGGGAAACGTTGGGGGACGGAAATGTGACAGATGCTTGGCAGGTTTTTACGGTTTTTCACATTGCTATGAGTGTGCATGCGAAACAAAAGGTACAACTGATGAAATTTGTGACGCATCAAACGCGATGTGCAAATGCAAGGTGCGTTCTTTGTTTACAGTTCTTGATGGATAGTTTTGTTGTGTGATTTCAGTTTCATCCAGTTGAATGAAACACTTTCAGAAGAACGTTATCGGTGACAGTTGCGATACATGTCGTCCAGGCACATTCAATCTGCGAGCTTCAAATCCGGATGGTTGCTCAGAATGCTTTTGCTTTGGTGCTACTGACCGATGTCGTTCATCATATTTACCAGTCTCTTTCGTACGTCTTTTTTCCAAATTATAATCCTTACATTATTCTTGTTACTGAAGCATCTTCATTCCAATCAAAATGGTTTTAATCATTCAAACATAATTTGATAAACCTTTATTTTCGGCGTCATTAGATGAAAGTGCGATATTTTCATTCATTTATAAAGCGTTATTTTAATATTTTTGTTAATAAATGGAGGGAAAATTTTTCATTGGATTTAGTTTGTTTATGTTAAATTCGTCCAGGATCAGCTAATTTTACAGATTGGATTTGACGAAGAAGCATGGAACGTCACTGATCCAGATGGCGAAATCACTCATTCGGATGGTTCAGTACATTACAAATCAGCCTCAGAAAATCCACCAAAAACTGTGTACTTTTTAGCGCCATTGGTTGTTGGTCAAGACTATACAAGTTCGTACGGATTGAAAGTTAGTGGCATTGTGTGGCATTTCACCTTGCTGATTTCTCATTATTGTTTTCATTACCTTTCTGATTGTTCTAGCACGATTTTTCTCAGCTGATAACTGAAAATGTTTACGATGTCTTTATGAAAGCAAAAGAGTATATTTCATTTACAGTTCTCCTTCGTAATTTCGTCACATCCTGATGGGCAAGCAGGGCATATGAGCGCGGCAGCCGATGTTCGCTTGGTTGGTTTCAATATGACACTCGATTTTTGGGCCAGTGAACAGCCCGCTGATCCGCAAAAATCATTCCACGTTGATGTCAGGCTAATCCCGGTGAGTGCGTTTTTGTTTTGAAATGTTCATGCGTGCATCTTTAATGACTATTTTTCTGATTGATCGGACTTACAGTTCAGTTTTTCAGGAGAATTTTTTGAATTCAAACGGCAACACAATTACTCGTGCAGATTTGATGCTTGTTTTGTATGACCTCAAGGAACTGCGCATAAAAGCTTCTTACTATGAACACTGTAGTTCTGCGACAATTACCGAAATCCTTCTTGAAGTAGCCAGAGATGATCAAAATTCTGTTGATACGTCATTCACGGCCACCTCTGTTGAGTTGTGTCAATGTCCTGCCCCTTACACCGGACCTTCGTGTCAGGTTTGTTTGTCCCTATCTCTTGTGGACCACAAAACAGTTGCTCGTTGTGATGCACAAGTATTTTACATCGTTCACAACACGTTCGTGCATATAATTATTACTCATGACTGAATAACATTCTTTTTTTGTTTCAGCAATGCTCACCGGGATATTATCGTGTCTCATCTGGTCAGTATTTGGGTGCTTGCGTTCCATGTGAATGCAACGGTCATTCAGGCAGTTGTGATACCGAAACGGGCGTGTGCTTCGATTGTCAGCATGATACTCGTGGTGATCATTGTGAATTATGTCGCAGTGGGTTTTATGGTGATGCCACAACTGGCAGCCCATATTCTTGTTTGCCCTGTGCTTGTCCACATCCATCTGCCTCCAACAATTTCGCGCTTAGCTGTCAGGTTCAGTTTAAGTTCTTATTTTTATATTTGTACTTCATTTTTAGCACACTAATGCGTTAACTTCACAATTCAGTCAACATCATTTCCCCGTAAATTGGCATGTTTTCTATGTTGTATTTTATCATATTTGAACAAAGCGATATTTTCAATTCAATCTCGATATTTATGTTCTTAGCTCGTTCCGTATCAATCCACTTTTTTATTCATTCCTCATAATGTTTTATAATTTCGATGTAAGGTTAGTCTAGATCAAGTAATTCCGAGCGATTGCTCATTTCTGTTTGTAATAATAACTGACTTGAGCATCAAATACAGTTCTATCGTTCTCTTAATGCTTGAAGGTGTAATTATCTACAGACCAGTTTGAATGTAATGTGATAACGATTTTTTTGGATTTAGGTGAGTGAAACAGGTGTTTTGGAGTCGTGCACTTGCAGACCTGGTTACGCATCTGACCGTTGCGAACGGTAAATTTTCCTCTCTAACAACTAGAATTTTAAACTGTAGGTTTAATCGGAAATGATGAGAGAGTGTTATATCACTTTCATGCCCGTTCAAAAATATTTTCACGACCGCGGCTGCCGTCAAAAAAATTGCTAGAAAAAATTAATTATATCTTTTGAAGTAGGTAATTGTCATGCATTTTTGATTAGTTTTTTTTTGGAATGATAATTCAGCAGTAATCGAGAAAATTATCATTTCATACATGTTGATGTATGTGTAAACATTTTCAAAATGAATCTATCTCATTTAGATGTGATATTGGCTACTATGGCGAGCCGTTACGCATGGGTGGTTCATGCGAAGAATGCGATTGTAATGGTAATAATGATTTGAGTGTGGAAGGATCGTGTCATCCACTCAGTGGTGACTGCGATCTTTGCATGAATAACACCGATGGACGACACTGTGAATACTGTAAACAGTGGTATTACGGTGATGCAGTCGAGGCGAAAAATTGTACAGGTAAAGCTAACCAAAAAAGTTTTTGCTAACGCAACCAATTTCGTGTTGCAGAATGACGAATGGAAAAAAATCTCTTGAATCACTTGGTGTTAGAAGAACGGGCAAACAACGAAAATATAAGTGTTGAAGTGTGAAAATCTGGACATGAAATTGAATTGCAGAGTGTGCTTGCGATCAATGTGGAAGTGCCTATTGCGATAATGTGTCCGGGAAATGTGTCTGTCAGCCGCTTGTTGATGGTGATAATTGTGATCGATGCGTGGTAGATTTTTTTTGAATTGATGCGTAATTAAATTGCCAGATTTTCGTTTACTCAATTGCTTAGATCTGATTAAATGACTATTTTGCTTATATTGCAATGATGGAATGACATTTTATCAGAACTCAATCGTTGCGAGATTTTCGTAGATTCATGAATAAACAACTCCTTATTTAAGGCCGTAATTCGTTAAAATTGGTGTGTAATTGAAATTCTTACAAACATGGAATTAAGGCAGACGCTTGGGGATTTTCACGTTGTCAGGGATGTCAAATGTGTAACTGTGCCCCAGCATCGTCGAGTCCTCAATGCCATGAGGAAACTGGCCAATGCGCTTGCATGCCAGGTGCTACAGGATTACATTGTGAAGCGTGTGAATACGGCTACTGGAATTATGGACCGTTTGGATGCAAAAGTAAGTATTCATCGATAGTGCCGATTACTTGTAGCTGCTTCTTAAATTTCTGTTCAACACAGTTCTATGTTCATTAAAATGGCTGTTGCAGAGTGTGACTGTGAAGCGGATTTATCGTTGGGTACAGTGTGTGATGTAAATACCGGACAGTGTCATTGCCAGGAAGGTGCAACCGGTCCGCGTTGTGACCAATGTTTAGCGGAATATTTACGCATTCCTACGTATGGATGCCGATGTGAGTCTTGCCATTAGTATCACTACTACGAACTTCTTTAATCAATTTGTATGAGCGATTCAGTCCATTGCATGAGCGATTTTATCAGTTGCATTTCAGTTTGCGATGAATGTGTGCATTCATTAAATGCTGATGCAGACTTGTTGCATTCTTCAATCACTAATGTTAACACAACTATTGGTAATGTTTCGACAACAGCATTGACAGGCGCACGTCTCAAGCGTATCGAAACGGATATGAAATCGCTTCGGGTACGATTATCTCTTGAATTGTATATTTCAGTACACTGAACATGCCATATTTGGCTTCAAATTGGGCGAAACAATTTGCTAGGTGAGAACGCATGGGAATAAACATGGACGTCTCTAAAGGATGAAATCTTTCATAAAACCTATAGTAACAATAGGTCACGCATTTTAACTGCCAGCTAAGGAAGATACGAGGTAAAAGTGCATTAGGGAAAGAGTACTGTGAAAGAGTGCACGTGAAAAGAGAGATGGTACTAGGAGGGGGGGAGGTTATGAGTTATTCATATGGCTTAAACTGTTCGTTTGTAAGTATCGATGTGTGTTAAACTTATACGATCGATTGCAACTACAAAACTATTAATTGAAAAATAGAGACGATCTTTAAGAAGTATTCGATTGCAGGAATCGGCTGAACATGCGATTGGTTCAACGACAGATATTGGAATCGAAAATCTGAGTGGGGATGTTGGCGCAAAAAAAACAGCAACCAATGCGGTAGTGATACGAGCGAATCGCTCAATGGACTCTCTTGATACGCTTTGTTCAAAGTTAAATTCTATCATGGATCAAACTACTAAGGTATCATTCACCTATATTTATTGTATCTTTGTTAACCACATCTCTGCATCAAATCCCCATGCATTAAAAACACTTCGCTCATTTCCCTGCAAAAAATAATTCCTCATAAATGTGTTTACGCAGCGATTATTAATTGATATATTCTATGTGATTACGTTTAGATATGTGATCACCTAATATAATTTCTTATAGGCTGCATCCGATGTGCTAGATCGTGTTGAGGTATCGCATTGGGTGGTGGACTCGTTGAAGAGTTTAAGTAATGCGCTCATGAAAGGATCAAATGAACTGGATCGACAACATCGAATAAATGAAGCACAGATATTACTTGATAAAATTCGAAACATATCTCAAAGGTCATTCCTTACTTCTCCTTCCCATCTACTCACCACAATTTATCCTCAAATTCGAACTCAATTGTCAAAATTCTCGTTTTGAACAAATTTCATATTCCATTTTCATACTTGCGTCGACGAATCTTCAGTAGAACATGAAACTTTCTTCAGACTCATCCTATTTTCAGCCTCGATTCGGTAAGTGTAATCGAAGAAGCGCTTTCGAACGCAACGCAAACCCTAAATCGATTGGATGAACAAAGAAATCGAACAAAAATTCAGCTGGACAAATATGCAAGTTCGGAAAAGAAGGCACAACAATTAATGCAGTATGCTGTTGATTACGGTGTTCATCTGCAGAACGTTTCGACCATAGTTCAATCTATTCTTAAAGTAAGTTTTTTCTAAAAGGAAGAGTTTCGTCATGATTCCATTTGAAACTACAACATTCGAATCACTCGATAGTGTCAGTTCAGCAGAAGAGTTCCGATAAGAGAGAAACCAATCTGTTTGCAGCGCCTGAATGACACCTCATTGTTTGGTGTGAAAGCCGTTATTGATGGCATTGAAAAGGATGACCAAACAATTGCAAAAGCAATCGATCAAGTTGAACAACTCAACAAAGCTACTCAGCAGTATAATAATGACGTGAAAACGTTGAGAAAGGAACTTACAAATATCATCAATGAATTGAATTACACGATGACCATATTCGAGGAACAAATCACTGAGAGAAAACGTATCAAACGAAATACGATTGATAAGGTTCAATAATTCTTTATTTGTTGGTTCACATACCAAAACAATTATGTTTCACGTACAATTTCATTCGTATTCGTTCAACTTCCAAAGGCGATTACAACAGTAAAGTTGAATTAGAGTACTTGCTTAATCGTAATCATCCAATAATATGCTTTGTACCACTTAAATGGTATCAGAGAATAACTTTTGCCTGTCAAAATTGATAGCAAGTGATATTATTTTCAGACAGCCTACACAAATCACGTCCATAAGCTGGAGACAGAAGCGACTCGTCTCTCTGGGATGTTTGGTGCAACACGACTTCAGGCTGAAGGTGCCGTCGAGGCCGCAAATACGTATAAAGAATTATTGAAAACGATCAGTGTGGCACGTGAACTGGCTCAAAATGCATCCGTTGATGCTAAAGAAGCTAAAGAGTTTATTGCAGGACAAGTGAGCAATGCACTAATTAACTCAGTTAATCGTTCTCATCATCTATGTAACACAAGCACTTTTGAGATGTTAATTCGCTTCAAAGAGATCGTTTAAGGCAATAAAAGCAAAATCAATGAATGAGGAGTCTGGAAATCTACTTCGAATGGCAAGTGATGCACGTAAGAAAACCGTTAATGAGATTGGTGTAAAGCAGTCAAAGTTGGGAGAGAAGCTAAATGAACTAGGTGAACATATTGACGATCAGAAGGGACGTATCGACGCGCTTAAAGGGATGTTCGATGATAGAGAAGTGGTCAGAAATTCGTTTGTTTTTCAAGAGGAATATCTTCTGTTCAATACTGGATTGCTATGAAAGATTAGAAAACTATTATCTTGTTGAGAAAGTCACTTACTCAGGTGGAAAAAGCAAATCAATCAGAGAAGATGTCAGCCGAGGCGAAAGAGCGAATCGACAAAGTTACATCATCAGTTGATCTCATTCAACCAGAATTACTCGACTTTGTCAATAAATCGAACGATTTCATTGGAATTGCAACAACTTCAATGGATGATTTGGGAACAGCCAGAAGTCAAATCATTCAGGTGGTTTACATATGGATTTTAATGCAGTGCAATCCGACTTACGACCGCAATTCACTTCAACAGTTCCGTCGTATTGATTACTATGCCTCCGTAGGCATAGTAAACAGTACGACCGAACTAGAAGGAAGGAATTGATTTCTTTCAGTCGGTTCAGCGTAAACTTTTATGGATATCATCAACAATTTCTATGAAAGACCGTTCCTGAAGTTCAAGGCATGAGAATAAGATGTTTAATGGGGATCAGAGTCTTCTTCTTTGATAATTTTCGGAATAGTGTTTCAAGAAGATGTCTAATGATTGGGCTCTAACATATTTGAAAATTTACCATTCGAAATTGGTTATGAGATACTATTTTGCTGTCTCACGGAGGACACCATGGTCAAACTCGATCGCTAGCCACTTTCAGCATTAAATTCCTTCAAATCGAAATTTCTCCATTCCAGAGGCCTCGAAAATCCTTCGACGAGCCTAGTTTCCTTCCAGTCCAGTAAGAACGTATCACTGCTCGTTATACCGAAGACAATTAAACGATCACAATTTGTATGTTCAGAAATGAGTGATCAATTCGAAGTTATTGCTGATCACAACACAGATTAGTCGGAAAACGAGATTGAGGTTCTACTGTGCTTCCTTCATGCGTTCTGACTGTACTAGATACTTCATCCTTTTAGACTGCTGCCATAACATCTATGAAGTAATTCACAGACTTGTGAATTATTTCCTAGATGTTATGGTTTGCATTCAACGAATTCTTTTGGTCCTAACAATAGATGGTGAATTGCGCACAATTCAAGATCAATCTTTGCATTCCGAATGGCCATTTCGCTTGAAACGACCCTGTTTCATTCATAGGAAAGATATTTTGATGATTGCAACGTTACACGATAACGATTCCACAGCTGTGTATACATATGCTTGTGTATTGAACGAAATAATTTCGGAATTCATTACAAGAGATGAATTACAAGTTTCTCTACACTTCCAGGTGGCTAATTTATCAGCACCAACGGTCAGTGAGCTCGAGAAGTTGCAAAATGCTGCACGTAACACTTCGGACGTTATTCGAAAGTGCCGTGAGAAACTTGACGCTTTGAAAGAGAAAATCTCATTAGCCAGAGATGTAGCAAATCGAGTTTGTGTTTTCTTTATATTTTTTGGGATTTTCCGAATGTTCTCATCAATGCGTCAGTGCTTCTTAACCTTATCCCCACCCCCATGCATACCCCAAAAAAATTAAGATGTCCTCGCATCCCTGCAACAATAGTTAAAATGTCGTTGCATCCCTCATAACATCCACTCTGTATCTCTCATCCACTACAGTGAATATCTGTAGTGTAGATCAGTGCATCCCATCATAGCACGTTCCAGGCTTTTCGAAAATATCTACGTTAAAGTTCGTCCTTGCCTGCTTTACGCAAACTTATGTTTGAACTCCGTCCTCATTTACTTTAGTATTAAAAAAAAAGAAACTCTACCTCACACCTCCTGGAATGCTATCTCGCACTCCTTAGGAGTGCCAGCACCTCCAGGTGAGAATCCCTGGTTTAAGTGAAGTAAAGAAATCAGTTTATAATGTTGTAGATAAAACTTGGTGTTCACTTCGAAAAAGATAGTAGTCTTGAACTACCATTACCAAAACGTGTCACACGATCGGCTGCTTATACAAGTGTTGAATTATTCTTCAGGACAACACTTCGAAACAGTTAATTTTATCATTTTTTTACAAAGTCATGCGTTTCTCGTCAGAGCAATAAGCAAAATGCGTATTTAAGCAATGCACGATTTTTTCCGACTTTGATTGTGAGTCATGTAGAATAATTCCAGCGAAGATAAGATTCACTATTTCTGTTTTCGTTGATTCACATAATCAGAAGGTTCTTTTATTTCTTAAACGTGCAGAATTACGGTAATTTGTGATTATTCACAGGTTTGCTGTTGTTTTTTGGCAATGAACAAGGTGTGGCTGGTACTCGGGTTGTTCCAACTGATGACTACATTGCGATTGAACTGGTTGATGGGCATCCACGTTTGATAGTTGATCTCGGCGTAACACCACTCATCATTACATCGACTGTGTATAGATCTCTATTGTTCATTCATTCAGTAACGACATTTCAGAAAAACATACAAAATGTCGAATGATTGCTCAGTTTGTTTGTGCGGCTTCAAAAACTATTTTTTGAAGGGATGCGGCTGATGGACATTGGCGGAAGATATTCGTGGAACGATTCGGTAAGACTGCTACGCTGAAAGTGTCGGCACCAAATTCGGCAAACTATGATGATGAAAAAAGCGACACAATCGATGGCCCCAAATCAGTGCTGAATCTGAATCAGAAAATGAGTCGTCTCTTTGTTGGTGGTGTTCCACGCAATGTGAACGTATGTCCCATCTGAATATTGCACCTTCAAATTAACAAATTCTAGTCACTTTTCAACTCAGCTTATCTATAATTCTTATTGCTCTCTTATTTAAGATTTCGAGTGATGTACAAAATCGTTTCTTCATTGGTGACATAGAGGATGTCCGAATTCTCAGTGAGTCAATGGGTTTATGGAATGCAAAAAGTGGTGGAAGTGTGAATGTGCAAGGCGCTGAACGTCGACCGTTAACATCGTCGATGGCAACTGATGAATTGGCACTTAGTTTCAATGGTGATGGCTATGTAGCACAGAATCTAGGCGCTTGGAATCCACGCAGGGAAACAGTATTCTCGCTCAACTTCGAAACATATTCTCCAGATGGTTTATTACTTTACGTTGGTAAAGATGTAAGTTATACTCCAATAACAACTAAAATAACTTTTTGCTCGTTTCTCTGTTGCTTTCATTTGCTTTTATCCATCCTAATATATGGTTTCAAATGCTATCCAAGTAAGGCACTAATGCGTTCATCCAATGAGGAGAGTGTATTATAATGGAATGGAACTTAACTTAATGTGTGATATAATTACAGCGCGACTTTATGTCAGTTGAGTTGCAAGATGGTGCTGTTAAATTGTCGTTTGATTTTGGTTCTGGAGTGGGTAAATTGGTGAGTACATCGAATCGTTATAATGATGGTAAATCACACTCTATGTATGTGCATCGTGTCGAACGTCACGCAAAACTGCAAGTTGATAATGATGATATAACGGAGGGTGAATCACCTGGTACAATGTTTGAACTGAGTGTCACGGACGTCTTCTATGTCGGTGGAATCCCTGCTAATGTTTCTGCGTACGTTAGCCATTACATTGATTTCGTCGTTTAGCAATCGATCAAACTTTTTACATGCCATAGCTCAGAAATGCGAATTCTAATTTCTGTACGAAACCGAAGAGTTCATCGACTTACGTTTATGATTTCAGTCGATCTGCTGCTGTTCCACTACGAGGATGTGTGGAAAGAGTGAAACTTGAAAACGATTTGATAGATTTGAGTAAAGCGATTGCTGCAAAAGGTATACAGCCCGGATGTCCAAGTCGAAGAGTTCGTATCGTTTCACTTCTCTCTGAACGTTCGTCTGTGATCATGCCGAATGCTTCAGTCAGCAGTGATATCAGTTTGACGTTACGTTTCAAAACAAATAAACCGACTGCTCTTCTTATTTCGATTGATTCCCAGGATCAGGTGCTTTCATACTTTTATTGTTCACTTTCTAACGCTTAAACCATTTTAAAGTAAAACTTGAACTGATGCTCTGCTTTCTTTTGAGAATATTTTGAACCAACGGATAAATTTTTAGTTTTATTCAGCAGTTGTTTTCATTCGCTTTTTCTGATTTTATGCTATCGCCTAATGAATAGAGATTGTTTCAGGAGCATATAATGCAAGTACGTCTTGACAACGGCTTTGTGGTCGTTGATTTAGATGACGGTGAGGAATCAGTACGAACCGAACTGGGCTCCGCTTCTGATGGACAATGGCATTTTGTTGCAGTACACAAGACACCGCAGCAAATACATGTTGATCTGGATGACTTGTACACGGATAGCGCCGACTTGTCAGCCAACTCTGATAAGTCTTCAACCACACAGTCTGGAATGATTCGTTTCGGCAATATACCCGGATCGGATCTCAGTTTTGAAGGCTGCATTGGCGATGTCACTTACAATGGCAAATTACTGGATTTTGCTGATTCAGTGAACAAGGAAGTGGAATTGACTGGATGTTCATTGTTAGATCATATCGATGCGGCAGCAACATTTGCACCTCCGTTGAGCACAACAACCACCAAACCAAGAAGTCTTCCACTTGAGGTCGTACAACAGGTTGCTGGTCAGACTGCAGCTGTCAACGAGGAACAACCCGCGGAAATACAACCGGAGAGTTCAAGTGTTAAGACGCACAGGCCACGAGCGATCAATGAGTGCACGCTTTTGAAACGGCCATACGGTGAGCGTGAAGATTCCACAGGAACGCGCTTTGGTCTTTCACAATCGTCACGTCTTGAATTCGATAAACCACCTGGATCGTTCGACAAGAACAGCGTTTTCTCAGTGCAGTTACGCGCCACCGCTTCTAATGGCATTATTATGTTTACAACCAACGATAAACATACCGATCATTTGGCCGTTTATCTCGTCAACGGCATTCTTCATTTCGCTTATAATTCCGGTTCAGGACAGGTTTGACAATATTTTTCGATTCGTAGTATCATTTTCGATTTTATTCCCCACTTTTTTGAAATAATAGCGTCGAATTTCAAAAAGCTTTTGCTAATCCATCGTATCAGTTTCTCAAATCTATTTAGGCACTTTTTCAAATTTAGGCTCGTCTCAATATCACATCTTCTACCGACGTAATCCCTGCCATTCTTCATTATCTATTTTCATTCATATGTTTACACATTTTTCAGTACGAATACTCATTAACAAGGACTTACCAGACTAATTTAACCGATTCTGTACCACCCACTCGTTTTGTATTTGTTATTATCTCTAATCAAAAGTCTCAGTGAACATGGGATTCATCATACCTCAAGTAAATGAAATTAGCGTGACGTTATGAAAAACAATCAATCGTTCCGTAATGAAACAAAAATGTATGTACTGTTCTTGCGCAAATAACGATGAACTAATTGAAGGCTATCTTGAAATCGAATAGAAGCATTTTGGACGATGAATGGCACAGTGTACGTGCGGAACGAGAGGGTATCGCGGGCACGTTGTATATCGACGATGTTATGGAGGCGAACGGGCAATCGCCTGTCGGTACGGATGCGATTGATACGCAACCTCCGATTTACATCGGTGGTGTACCCAGTGCGCTTATTCCATTCGCTACAATAATATTGCCGGTTTGTATTTGCATCGCATCGTGACACATTTTTTAGCAGTAACAAAGAGCGAGCATTGTTTTGCTTCGTTTATTGTATCAATCAAGTTTTTTTTTTGTTTAGAGCGCTTATTAATCATGAGCACTTCTAGCCGTTCATCAACTTATTTTGCAATCTATAGGGCACCAAGTCGGTGTTCGGAGGCTGCCTGCGTGACTTCAAGCTGAATGACAAAAAGTTCGACGTTCCAGCTTTAGAAGTGGGCACAGTTCCGTGCAGTCAGTACACCGAAGATGGACTGTATTTCGGTCGTGAAGGTGGTTATGTAACGCTCAGTAAGGATCTCAAGGTAATATATTTTCAGAGGTTATTAGTTAATAGCGAGGATATAGAGCTGTGAATGCTCAGTAAATAATCACCATAGGCGTCAGTTAATGAGTGTTAAATTCTAGGTAGGATCATCGTTTATTGTCGAGTTGGAGGTACGTCCTCGAACCAAGACAGGGGTACTGCTATCGATTGGCGTACTTGAGTTCTTGACAGTTCAGTTTTTGAATGGTTCCATCAAATTCACTGTTGATAATGGTGGAGGTGCCGAAACGATTTCATTCGTTCCTCCAACAGAAAATGCACTTTGCGATGGACATTGGCATCACATTAAGGTTTATTTTTCTTTTCTCTCAATCATTTGTTGAATCGCGTTGAAATATCAGTCATTTGAGTTGTCCGCTTTTGACGATCATTTGAAGTAAACTGTTTATACATACAGTTCAGCAACGTCAACTGTTTGCTTTGCAGCTTTACAAGACAAAGAATTTGATGACTCTAACTGTTGATGGCAAGAGTAAATTGCATATCATGAAGAAAGGTAAAAAGACCGACACGAATACCAAAGATCCACTTTATCTTGGTGGTGTACCGAAAGGTATCAAACCAAGAGGATTGGATACAACCGGTATGATAATTGTATTTTTACCTTACGTTTTTTTTCATTTCTTTAGCAGTGATACTACTATGTTCGCTTTTGTAAGTATTCTTAAAGTACATCAAATTCACTGTTGATAGTGGTGGTTATGAGACTCAACCGTGAAAAAGGTGATCATTTAATCGTCTTTTGCGAATATTTATTTCCAATGAATCATTAATTTTAAGATAGTTTCATCGGTTGCGTACGTGTGATTAATATGGGAAAGAAGCCGAGAAAACGCAAGAATGTGGATATCTCTCAAATTGCCGCCTTCGGTGATGTGCAGAGAAATTCATGCCCTGTCAATTAGGTCTATCCAGTTCTCGTTTGAAGTCCGTTCAGCTGAAGCAAAAAATTCGGTGCTCAGCTGCTGAGGTAGTAATTTTCGATGAGGTATCGATTCTTGAACGCCCAAAAAGTTTTCATCTTTTAACATTAAACTGTTAACATTTAATTGTCTCGCTAGTTCCATAATCGACTTTTCTGCTCATTTAAAGTGATTCCAGTGTTTATTGAATTGGACAAGTATTGTTGAACTATTTCAGAATATTGACTGATATGATTCGGATTAATTTTACAGAACTCGTTTCAACGCTAAGGAATATGACTTACTCAAAAGTAATTGCGTTTTACGCGTGTTTTTAAGATTTGTTAGTGACTTTTTTTTGCTCATGAGAACGATGTTCTTTGTTGGCGATTTAGCATTTCATTGATACTCGTGCTCCATAAAAAATTCATCATCCGTCTACTCGGTTATAAGTTCTGATTTAGTAATCTGATACAGTCTAAATCTGATAATTTTACGATTTCATATGGTTTTAACATTTGTGTATGCCTGTTAATATCTAATAAAAATCACCATTTATTCAAGAGTCATATTTCATCACATAATCATCACGTTATGAAAGAATATGGAACTGAAATAAACAAATGCATATTCGTAACAGATGTTCAAACCTGTTGCAGATATGCTGCAGATGAAAAAATTTGACTGAAATGTCTCGACTTGTTTATGTATCAGAAACGAATAAGAAGTTTCATGTTCAAAGAGTTTTGTTCTGGTTGATTCTTTGAATTACTGTTATGGACAAGTGAAGCGTAGAAAATTAGTTGATTCATGCAAACGTAACGGTGATAAAGACTTCGAAATTTTCATCGGCAAGAATAAGTTATCTGAGAGTGAGTATTTCATGCATAACTAAATGAATAAAACTGAGAAAATCAAGAATTGATGAGAGTTACAGTTCAAAATAAACAAATATTTTTTTTGCATCATTACTGTGCTCTAGTGCTGTTCAAGAGTGAGGTCATGTTGATCGAAGGCTTTTATGAATGACTGGAAAAGGATTGGATGATAGGTAGTGTATGGGCTGTGGTTGATTGGATAATTTCTCGAGAACGGCTAATGAGCGTCTTAAATTAACGTTTTTCTTGGATGCACTTTGCGATTGCTTTCCTGGCTGAAACAACAATTCGTTCTGAGGAGTACAAACATCAGAACTAACATCGTTGCTTATTTTTGATAAATACCAAGGTGGTCCTCACTAATATAAAGAAAACTTTTTCTCCGAAAAAACTCCATTTCGCTCCTTAGAAAAGTGCCTTTTGATTTAGGAACAACCTATCTAAAACTTCACTGAAAAGAAACAATTTAAAGATTTGTACTATACGCATTGCGTTTTTTTTCTCGATCAAAGAAATATGAAAATATGAACCACCTTAATAAACAAATTTAAATTGAATGAATGGTGTCTCATGTCCAATGTCGAACGATGTGATTGTTTGTGTCTATATGTTGAAAATTGACGTGAACAAGAATCGACAGTAAGGAACGAACTTGTGACGAGGATGATGAAGTTGGTAGATGAGTATTATTTGTATGCAGGTTGATTGACGATCGTTTAGTGTGAACTTGTGGTTTTTCGTTATTTGTCACAATTAATGTCATTTTCAATGGAACTGACGTGGATGGATTTTTCGAGAAATGCGAATTATTTGCTGTGACGACGCCTTGTGGAGCGATTGTTGGTTCGTTGTGAGTTTGATTTACATCTTTGAATTGAAGGCTGTCAGCAGTGTCTGATGTGGTTCGTTGTAACTCACAATTATCATCGCTTTTCATTATGGCACTATTTTCATTATCACCGCTTGTTAGCATTCGAGCTGGTGATGATTCTTCGCGGTTCACACTGCTACAATATCAGTGAAGAACTAGTCAGCGTTTGGGAGTGAATTATAAAAAATACTCATCTTAAAAAATTCTTTAAATGACAGATATTTAAATGAAGCAATGAAACAATTCATTCTGTTCTTTTTGATTAAATGCTCAAAGAATCGTCCAACGTATGTATTTCCATTTAAACGCAGATTTTATGAAGCCTTATTTTCTTACCATTCAATGTTTTTCATATGCTGAATCACAAGCAAACAGCGTTAACCTCTTGGCGAATGAAGCAATCTCCTCTGTTTTGACGAATTGGTGTAGAAACGCTTCATTATCATCAAATTCGATATCAAATGTTAGTTCACTCATCGAGTCTCCCTTCATATCAATAGTTGAAAGCTCTTCTTGTGGTGATATCACAGTGCAAGTATCAACTGTTAATGAATTCGCCTATAATTGTCATTTGTATGCAAAAATTCAAGTACTGCAGCTTCACAACGTAGCACTCACATCAAAAAATTACTTTGAGGTTGCGAAATTATTGTGAGACGTGGATTCTTAGGAATCAAATGAACGCAAAATAATTGAACTGCACAGCACCTTTGAATGTTCGCTCTGTTGTTGTTCTCTTTGCTGCTTGCATCCCACTGCGAATGTGTTTTGGACGCATTCTGAAAAGAATTCCAAAGTGCAAAAAGCATTCAATTCCAAAGGCGAATTGCCTCAAACTTGCCAGTGATAATATTCGAACACTAACCATTGTTAACACCGAAACGTCTGCTGTTCTTTATCGACTCATCGCCAATTGGTTGTACAATTGTTGACGTAACAGGAACAGTTCCATTCATTGTTGTATACATTGGTGGCTCCAGTTTTTGACTGTAATCTTTGAACTTCGAAAACAAAAACATTCCATTCCGTTGGATTAATTGTGAGTAATGGCACTGTTGCCTTTATCTAAGTGCAATCCCAAGCAGATATTATGACGCAGTTAGGACGAGAAACTTGCAGCTGACTCACTCATTTTCACGAAATCCAACAAGTAACGCTCCCAAATAAAGATGGTTGAACATTATCTCGGATGCATGCTCGCTATCGTTGATTGTTCGCTGATTGCTCGTATCATTTGTTGTTTGAATTGATAATTTTCGTTGTTGAGATGATATATTGCTGTTCTGAAGTCGACCCGGATGCTCTTCATAAGCTGCTACAATTTGTGTTTGTAATAATTTCAGTTTATTGTCACTTACAATAATTTCTCAATGCTCATCCCGTGCAACATTATCCATCATCAAATATCAAACAAGCCTAGATGAGTTCCTTAGAGATGTCTCTTTTTCGGCTGTCAGCAAGATAGTGCCGTCGAAAAGAAAGATTGCGCGCTCGCCGACTGGTATCCTGTTCTCACAAGCTGTCATAATGCCGAAAATAGAAAGAACCAGCAGTCTGTCATTGTACCCGTACTGTTCCGTGATTGTAGTTTACGAGAATATGAATTCCAACCTTGAAAAACAATCGCTGCCTGTTTTTGTCGTTGTCTAAGAAGTTTATACTGTTTCTGAAGAGCGGCCATATCCGACAGTTTAGCCCCCCAATGCGGTTTTCCATCTGAAGTTTCGAATGCAAGAATGATTTATATGAGTCACTCGAATGCGATGTCTGTATTAAAGCAAGTTCATTTATGGGTGCAATATAACCTGAGTTGCAGTTGACACATAGCGCATGCTCAGAATCAGATGCGTCATCATCGGTGAAATGCAATTGTTGTTTATGAAATTGCGTGAATGTGGACGGATGAGATTCCACATTCCAGGCGAAACGATTTCTCAACTCTGCAATCCCTGGATACGGAAATTCCGACATCGTGTACACGATCTGCAAACGGCATATCACCTTCGGTGCCAACCGAAGCTTTTACAGGTCAAACCCGAATTAAGACCGTTACACACTTACGATCAATCTTACTTACGATGGAGTTTAACTTTTTGAGCGGTCAAAATGGGAACCTTATTCAGCGAAACTATTTCAATACAATAACAGTGGTATATTATCCTTGCAAACTGCGAGTTTATCTCAATGATATCCATAAATAAATCAGCACACAAATAATTACTGTTTCAGAGAGTCATAACAGGACTTGTCAAGTCTCAATATTCTCTGTCATTTCAGTGTCAATCTCATGTTCCTCATTTGCCAACCAGAAGAAGAATATCATCTTGTTCAGATGAACCTATGAAAAGATTATTGATGTCGAACTGAAAATCAAAGTGATTAGGCAGTATGAAGCCTATATCTTTGGGTAACTTTGTGCAGGAGAAGGATTTTGAAGCATGTGTAAACAATATGAGCGAGAAAAGGAAGATGCTATTGATAAAATCGACTAGTCGATTGTGGATCTCGCGAAACGAATGAATTTAGAACGTACTGTAAGGAGCTCATTGAATCTGAAGCAGAAGATTTTTCAAATGAAGACCCCACTGCAATGAAATCATACAACAAGTCAAAGCAAGATGTAGAAGAAGGTGAAAATAAGAAACTGAAAAGAAATTTACCTCCAAAGAGTTGACTGAACAATTCTCACATGTCAATAAAACGCTTGTATGTTTGCAGAGAATGAGTGACATTAATGAGAGATTAATGAAAATCAGCAAACAAAATCAAGATGATCTGTAATGTCCTTATGAAATCTATGAAGAGAAGAAGAAAAAAGCCTCACAATCTAAGAGCAGCACATTAAAAAAACTGATACTGAAGGACGAAAGACTGCCAAAGTTATTACTACGATAATGACAAACACATACATACGAAATGTAATCATTAAGAACCTCGCGGGAGCAACCTTTAACTTAAATTTGTTCATTCGAATCTAATGTAATTTGGAATTTTAGAACTTCAAATATGCATCGATACATCACGCGTTATTGTATCTGTATAGCTTAAACATGGCTTAAAATGCAATAACATTCTAGTAAACGTAGCGTATGGTGCTAATGCTTTGGGAATTCGCTTTCGGAATTGTTTTTTCTAATACTTTCAATTCATCTTCGCAATTTTAATCCATCTATGCAATTATAGTGCCTATAATGAAGAATAACTTCATTATACGTCACTATAATTGCCAAATGAATTTTATCAATATACTTACTGTATGCTATTTATCATTTTATGCTTCACAAGTTTCTGGTGCATCACAATAATCAATTACTCCGATATATTAAACGCGTCAATGAACAGTTACAATCGATGAGCAATTTCTAACAAAATACGTTCATTTATGCCCAAAAAAAAGAGGTACGAATATTTGGATATAATTTGCAACTTTGGTCTGACACACGACCAAAGCTGTCTTGCGAAGAAGTTCGTAAGTCGGGTTTGACCTATATTATCCACCATTCAAAAAGTAAACATTCGTTGTCAAAGAAATCTGCTGAAATGAATTTTTCGTGCGAGGTCAATGTAAGTACCATCTAAAACGCATAATGCGAATAATTAAATGAATGAAAATCTAATGTTTATAAAAATTGTCTGATTATTCACCGAAATGAAATTGTCGATTTCGGATTTACGCATCTCTGTTAACTTTTGACATAGCGTTCCCATGAGTGTATAAAAATGATCCGTACTTGTTGTTTGAAGTATTTTCCTGTAACATACGCAAAAAAAAGTATTTACCTGTTCCCAAGCAGTACTAATTCATCTATCAACATAATTTATTAAAATTATTCACGGAGAACAAGTGTGCATTGCACATTGATCGATTAGAATTTAGAAAGTATATTTGCATGACGCAAACTGGCTACAATGCAAAGAATTACTGTAAGTAAAATTTAGATTAATGAAAGTGCTAACTAACTTGCTTAATTTAGCCCATATGGCAAGTGAAGCACGGAGTAAAACTTCGGAGCCCTCTAGAACTAGAGCATCCCAGAGGCGGTAAACACATGTTTTTGGGAGACACGTTGCAAACAATGTCAAAAACCAATGCATCGAGAAGACATTTGATAGCGGCGGTTCACTTTCACCTCAAAAGAAAAATGTTTTGTTGAAATGCAAAATGAACCAAAAAAAATGACTTATACAAATGTTATAAATTCATTGAGCATTCAAGAATCTATGCAATGCTCAATTTCCGCTCGTTTTCTGTTCATAAAACGTATTTGCTCGTTGATTTGAAACAAAAATTATTCGTTTCAAACATCGGAAACAGCCATATGAAATATGGTATACCCGAATTGCGTTGTAATTCATTAAGATGTCGAGCTGTCTTAGGTAATCGTTGGTGTAACAGTGTTCGCAGCACAGCCATATCGACTGAGAGTGCTCGCAAAGATTGATCAAAATACCCTTGTGGTAGTACTTGCTCGATCAGGAAAATCATTATCTACGAGATTTTTACATATATCATTCCATAAAGCACTACTGAAATCCTTAAATAATAGTAGAAAACAAAACTGAAAGCGGTTTTCGGTTGAAAATTTCAAATGAGATGTATTTTTCAGATCAGAATGTATTTTGTATTTGTATTTCAGATGAAAATGAGCATCACTGTTTTGGAAATAATTTAAAAATCGCTGCAAAACATATACTTCATTGATGAATAATCTCTTGCCTACAGCCTGCGCAATCCTTATAAGATTGGCTTTTGAGAAAATTTTTTTCCAATTAGATCCTATGAAACTTTATCGAATTAGTTTCCGAGAAATTATCCAAAGGCATCCCCGAATGAGCCCAAACAAACAATAAGCCACGCTGGAATATGAAATAAAACCTTTAAAGCACATTCCTCCTTGAAATCAGTCACTTCCAGCACCAATGCCGCAATTACATTGAATCCTTGGCAATAACCAATCACCTTATTGTAACGAGCATATCCAAGCAAAACACGTTTCAAGTGAATCCTCTCTGCTTCACCACATATTCCCGACCAACCCGTTCGATGTAGGTCCTTGAAGTGATAAAAAAGCTTTTAAGAACATTACTGAAAGTCATCCAGATGACTTTGAAGCAATAAATATATTTGCTCTTCTCAGTGCCTTAAGAGTTTCGGTTCTTTTCTTCATTTCGATTACAACAGGTGGAAATTTATTGTTAATTTGTGTAGTAGAAGAGTATTCAGTGTTTTTTTTGATAAATCAATTTGATGGAGGAGCTGGAATGAAGAAACGATTTATTAATCAATTTTTAAACGAAAAGCAACTTTGATGATTTGAAAACTGAGACGATCATCGTCAGGATTAATTTTCTCACTGAACGCCACTTTTCGAGTATGTTCCCAGTCAATGCCTAATCGATCGATATAGTAATCAGCGAGCGTAATCCATAACTGAAACATGAATTGTCCAATTAAAATATTCTATGGAATTCATTTGGTGAGCGCAATCGCCATTAGATTACAGTTGAATTTCACAGTGGATCGACAAAAATGGATCGTTGAATCAAGTGATGAAATCAGAATAGTGCACAAAAGGTTGACCTTTCTTCTGAAATAATTTGGAATGCCATCTGGCAAGCGAGTAAGTGCCTTCATAGCATTCAACCACTCCTGGAAACCACTTTCCGTGCTCGGTGCTTCTAACGAGAATTGCAATTTTGTGTCGACACCTTAAAATTTTTTTCACAGTTCCACCACTGAACTTATCTCAAATATGTGCTTTAATTGATGCGACAGCGATGTGCAGACAGCTTCGTTTCATGACATTAGATTCATTAAATTTTTTTTTCAAAATTCCAATTTGAACTCTATTGTCATATGAGCAAAGCATTTTGACTGAATGTTTTTACCAGTCACATGTAAGTGAATTGCATGAGTTCATTGATTGGTTGATTAGTTGAATTCAGTGATGTATACGCTGAAAGAACATTTTGGTAAAATTAAGTAAAAATAAGTTTGTGTTTCAAAGCAAACTCCGTTTTTGAGAGAGTGCTTGCAGTACGGCTGTAATGATGTCGTATCGCGTTGTTTGTCGACTAGCTTGATGAGTTCGCTGCTTCAGCGCTTTCAGAAGTTTCATATTTGCATATTCAACATCAATCCGCATTTGTTTTATGCGTTCTTTCAGCGATTCGCAATCTGAATGAGCATCTCTATTACATCAGCATTTCCTTTTTATCATTCACCATTAACATTCCTCTTAAACGATTTCCTCATTTTCATGAAGTTCACCCAAACCATTCGTCACATTCAAGCACTGATGAGTTCGGTGAGAAGAAGCGAGAATAAATGAAATGAGATGTAATTTTAAATTATGAAGATGGACCAAGCTGCTGTAGTTGTTGTTCGGTGAATGAGGAGAAGGTCGTTCGTTGCGAGCAATCCGAAAAATGTGAGCTGTCTGTGGCAACGTCCGCATCGCTACTGCAATGAATTTTGAAGCCGTAAGAAAGTCTTGGCACTTTCAAGTATGGATATGTTTGATACGAAACATCATATGAAGACGGCTTTTTTTTTGTTGAGAAAATGGCAATTAAAACGAATAGCAACAACGAGAAGTGGATTAAATTCAACGAATGAAACGCTAAATGTTATTGAGGGATTTCTTGTGAAATTAAAATTTTTCAGCATCCAATACAAGAGTCGATTTGAATAAATAAATTATAATAATTCATATTGTCAAAAACTCTTGAAGCGAACCTGATGCGCCTTCGTGAATCCTCATAAAGCATACCCAACAGTCTCTCTAGGCTAGCGCGTCGTCGGCATATCATCTCAGGACAATCATCCTCGACTCTCAACAGTGTTAGTTTTGATATAAATTTATGTTACTTCCAACAAAAGAGTAAAAAATCAAATAATTCTAAAAGAGATTGCAGATCTACCTTGTAATACCAATCGCTGTTGTTGGTTGATGCTGCTGAATAGATTCTAAATTCAATGACTGATCCTGCAATGAGTGATTGAAGATAATGCCTCACCGTACAACATTTACAAATCAACAATTTTCGCATTTCGTTTTCACTCCAAAGAATCCGAACTCAACTGAAATATGGAATTTTTTAGAGTAGCAAAATTGATATTTAAACAGGAAAACATACTTGAACGCCCTTTGGCATAGCAGAATCGCACGTTATTGAATGCAAAGAGGTGGTCGTTTTGGAAAACTGTGAACAAATGCTTTCAATGGGTGAATTCGGCACTGAACTGTAAAAATGATCGAACAACAGCTTATAATTTGAATTGGAATAACAACAACTTATTCCATCCGCTTAATTCTAAAAAAAAGAATTATGCGGAGAGCATAAATCACTGTAGTTGTAAGCTGATCGCTTACGAAATTTCAAAGTAGGAATTTTTTAATTCAGCCGAAGTACGAATGCAAAATTTCCGAAAGCATTGATCTGATGAGGAGGACTCCTGTGCTTTAAAGGTGTTCCATAGTGAAATTCAATGCTCAGAAATGAATACAAACCTCTTATGATACTTCGTGTCTGAAACAGATTGCACAGGCGACAGAAGATCTTCCACGAATCCCATCGATCTTAAACATTAGTCAATGAATTTGTTCATCAAGAAAACTTGAACTAGCAAGCAATCGGACGAATCGATCCCACTTCAAACACTTTCCAGATGAATTATTGCAAAGGACATCGTTGAAGCATTAACAAAACTCATTGGTGGAAACACACACTTGAGTAAATCGTTGCTTCTGTGTTCGGTGATCGAATAGATCACAAGAAATGCCTCATTAGTGATTACCGAAGTGGCGGATCAACTTGATAGCATAGTAATCAAATGAAATTACGTAAAGTGATTAGGCAAGAATGATTTGAAGAAGCCAGATTGAAGCGTTCACCCAAAAAATTGCCTCAGAAGTAGTCTTGAAAGAAGAGTGAATGAATCAGATGCATTTCATTAACAAAAGCACGGTGAAACAAAGTACAAACCGAATGCATACAACACCAACAGTAATCAAAGGCGACTGGCTGGAATAATAATGCGGCTTATGAATACGTATGATATTAGCGATTCAACGTTCTACTCGTAGTAATTTTTTATAATCCTGTTCGCTGAATCATTTCATGTATTGATTGTTTTGTCTGGTGATTAGTAACAAACATGAAGGGCACATATCAAGTACAAAAGAATATTCATTAAAGCATTGACAATTTTAGCTATCCAAAATCACAGTGGCGTGAACATTAGGAAGCAACGACGTGTCTCGGCACAGCACAGACTCGTCTGTCTTGAACTGTGCTCTAATCGGAATTCATTTCTTCCTAATAAGCAATTTATTTCACATCAATGCCTTCTCGGCATTCATCTTTTGAGCACACTTTTACTGTTACAGCAATAGCGACAGCTACCTTGCTTATTATGGACAGATTAAAAAAGTATAACATATGGTGTGATACGTATGCGGACTACTGAAGCATTTCATAAATTAATGCTTAAATACCAAACCTGGAAGATCGTATCATGTCTATTGAAGCAATTCTCGAAGTTTGTCACCAAAGGTGAATTGATCAATTCACTCGAAAACAGTGATTGATTAAGTTGGTACAAACATAGCACTAAATTCGATAGAACCAAATTCATGAATCATTTTAAATAAAGTGTTAAAACTATTGAAATTTTTCGGTAATTCAGCAGAATCAGTAAATGAGATACATTAAACGAGGTTTCACGAAAATTACTGCCCACTGAATGGAAGTGATCTGCTGAATTCAAAACTGTTAGATACAGATTTGTTTATATAGCTGCCAATGATTGCTTGGACTGTTATTTCCGAAATTTTTTCGTTCGCGTAAGTCTGTTTATCTATCAACGCCACTGTTTGCCAATTGATCCAAACAATACGTTTATTTTTCGGTTGCGAATCCTTCTTCATCACTGTTATTATTGCCGTTACACTTTTCAATGAATAATTTCAAAATTGAATGATTTTAATGAATATTTCAGAACTTAAACAAACAACTGCAAAGAGTCCGTAATTTTTGCTGATGCCTCTGTCGAAATAGCACGTGCTTCATTCAGTAAACTTAACGGTGATTATCACTCAAGAAAATCTCGTTGGATTTGCAGATTCGTGACAGCTCAAACAAAAAAAAGAGACCAAAAATACCACTGATAATATATGAAGAAATTTGTCTGGTGATTGAAGAGCATCGCTGACAGTGACTGCAGCTGAAGCAAATTAGATTCCGAAATTCGGGAAAACTGCTTTGCATGTACGAAATAAACAAAAAAAAAAACGAGAAACGAGAAGTGGGGAAATAGAAATGGGAAGAAATAGAGTCGATTTATAATGGCTGCATCAATATTATTTGCATCCATCACGTGCCAACGTTCGATTCAGCTCGATTTCTGAGCAATCGTCTCATACACATAAGCTTTATGGTAATAATTGTTATGCGACATTTCGAAATCAATTCAAATCCGATCAATACAATAATGTGATGCTCAGAAATTCAATTTTTTTTGCTGACATCATCTCACAATCAACAACAACATATATCAAGGACTTATATCATTATAAGGGTTAGAAATTAGGGGACTTTTGATCAGCGAAGTACCACTTTTCCAGGGGATTTTTTCGAGCAGAGGAAGTTCGCTTTTTGGGGTCTTCTCCATTAGAGTGATGCTAACCGACCGCCGAAGTTTTCGATCGGTAAATTCCGACAAAATTCAATCGAATTCTGAAATTTGCATTCCGACCGAACGATCTTGAGGTCCCATCAGATTATCGAATTTCGAAGTTTCAAAAAATGGTATCTTTCATGCCCCAACCGAACCGAAATTTCGTTTAGCAAGCTTCACGGAAGCGCAAGTTATTCATTTGTGTTAGAGCAGTATTTCTCATAGGAGGAAAACCATTACTTAGGGGTAACTTGTGGTGTTTTAATCATGATGGAACACCATCGTGATGGTGTTTTTTCACTTGAGTATCCAAACTCGTTTCGCTCATGGCGACACTCTTTTCTTTCTCCTATTTTCTGAGTGTGTTTAACCCACCCAGGCGTGAACAAAAATGACTTTGAAGGAGAAACAAGTATTCCGTAACTTCCTAATGTAAGTATATTTCGACATGTTACTTCCGAAAAGAAAGCTTCGATCCAGACTGGTGATTGAAAGCGAACTGCGTTGCGCTCTTTCAAACGCGCCTCCTCGTATACCAAATTGGTCAGTGAAGTATATTTTGTTTCATGATCCCATTGAAGATGAATTTAAATTCACTTTTTTAGCCAATTATGAAATATGTTCATGTACATTTTGTTAGATTAATAAATCATAACATTGAATCGTTAATGTGACCGAATGGTTAATTTGTGAAAATAAGTTCGCATTCATTTCTGTTTATACTTGAAGACTCATGAGTTTTAAATTGTTCAGTGATCCTTTCTTCAGTTAAATGTTAAATTGGTCGAGAACAGTTTTTCATAGGATTCAGATGATTAGTTTTGTGTTTCCTCTAATACATGCGTTTGATAACATCGACTTCTTTCAATTTTCGATAATTTCTACTTCTTCAATCGCTTATGAATGTATTCCGAACTGTTGTAATACTTCTTCCGTAATGAACGACAACATTTTTAATGTTACTAATGACAGAAATGCTTGACAATGTTTCGTTCATATTTATCCAGTGATATTCTTAAACTCCATACATGAGGACTGATCATTGAAGTAGAATGAGAGTATAAAATTGCAAGCTTTCTGCACATGTCTTACCTCATAACCGTCGGTAGTTCAGAGTTGCATTTACTGATAGTGAGCGATGAATTCACTATTGAATTGGGTAATGGAACTTAACTTCTAAGTGTGAGAAACACAATGTTGGAAGGATGCGTTGCAAAAATGCGCACTTTTTGTTTTAAACAGCGTTATTTCTTCTTTTGTTACATACAATGACGCGTAAACACCTTCACGTAAACGATAAACGTCCACGTGAAATATAACTGCACACAAAGTTGATGCCCTTTGCAAAGTGTTAATTGATAAACGAATTGATAATGCTTTGAGCTTGTGCCAAATGATAACCGTCATGTTCTCAATCGATATGCATTGCTATTTATATAGCTGCTCAGTAGAGCTCTTCAGTTAATTATGCTTGAAGTAATTCACTTTGTTGTCTTACTCTTCACTTGCTTCATTCGAAACGGTACTTTGTTTATTCATTATTCATTCATTCGATGTTAAAGACGTCAACGTCGTTAATTTTTGATTCTTCGAAATGAACAGTCATTTGGTGCATTTTACGAAGATTAGTCAAAGCAAATCTTATCTAAGTCAGATGATTTTGATGCTCAACAGTGTTTGTTTAGATGAACACATTCCAGATGCGCAAAACAGGTCATGTGTACAGCGAAGATACGGCAGTAATGGTGAGAATATTGTTTGCGTATGCAATGCGACATATTGCGATGATTTTCCCGAACTGGGCAAACTTATGCCATTCGCTGCTGCCATTTATAAGTCGTCACTGGGTGGTCTACGATTTCAGAAGACCACCACAAATTTTCAGCCGATTGCTTCCGTGCCCGAACGTCAGTCAATTTTGCAAAAATTCGAAGTTTTTTTTCGGCAGATAAATTTTCATTACAGTGTACACCTACGCATGTGATTCATCACACCTGACTGTTGTCATCTTCAAGCATTTGGTCTGCAATATTAGATTAGATCACAAGCATGTAAATTTTGAAAATGCTCATGTTCAGACTGATCGCCAGATTTGTTCAAGAATACGCTGCTTTCTCATGTTAATCGTCAGCTGATTCGTGCAAGTGCAACTCGCACACACAATACGATTGTAAATTACAGCTTCGAAATCAGTTAAACTCAAAGTAAACGGACAGCTGCACTGTCAGTCCATTATTGGGTTTGGCGGAGCATTCACAGATGCGGCTGGCATTAATATCAATTCACTTTCACCTCAAGCTTCGCAGCAATTACTGCAGAGTTATTTTGGTGAACATGGTAATCACTTCTGAATCAAAATTCCACGAATTGGTGGATTAAAATTGTTCAAGAAATAATCGTTCTTTGTTCAAGAATTGTTCAAGAGATTTTGATGGATTCCTTAGTAACGTCCCACAAGTGTATACGAAAGCATTCACGGCTGGAAACCAATTATTTGATTTAGTCGGTTTCATCAATGCAGTTAATGACGTGATTTGTTCGCTATCTAAATAACTACGAATTGATTATCAAGATTTTTGATGTGAACATCAAAAGTTTGTATGAGATTTGAGCTATAAGTGATATTTCGATGCTATAGCGGCGCCGTTTATTTGTTAGAAAGGTATTTGGATAACTGCTCCGGGACAGCTATCCCCAGAAAATCACCTAGGAGGACAACTACCTTCGGAGACAGCTGCCTCCCGGACAGCCCCCCCCCGGATAGAGACCAATGCTCAGGCTGAGGTTCATCTTGAGGCTGCAGCCAAACCTCAGGTAAGGCTATGACTAGCCATAAAGAGGAGTCCTCTATCGCAATCAGTTTGAGGGAGATTGTTGGGGGAGTTGTTCGGGTATCCTAAACCTGTTAGAAAAGTAATTTGACACCAAATGGAGCATCATTTTACTGGCTCAAGAGGACCTGAATAGAGAAACTGACATCATTAAACACTGGACTGCGACATTTCTTTGGTAAATAGTAACTTTCATTCATTTTAAGGGTTGCAGTACTCAGCTGGGCGAGTTCCAATAGCTAGCTGTGATTTCTCTACTCGTGAATACTCGTATGATGATTCTGAGGATGATTTTGAGCTGGAACACTTCACTCTCACGAATGAGGATGCATTCTTAAAGGTTCAAATAAAGTGTTTGGACCGCCAGTTTTGAAACTTTTTCAAGGCCTCATCAACCAAATGAAAACAATCCAATGAATTCTGTCTGAATTAACAAATTTTAAAAACTTCGCAAAAAATGGCTTCGATAACAGATTAATTTGGCATACATGCGATTGTCTCAATCACACAAAAGTAGTGTCACATGCTGCTTAAACAACAAAAGAAGAAATGCTTCATTACCCGAAATCAATTATCGCTGATTTTGCTGAAATATCATTCCATTCATACTTTCAAATGAGTTTCGTGTACATTGCAAGAAGTCTATTGCAACAAATTAGTGGAAATAATATTTTGAGTCAAATATTCTCATTTGTGCATAAACTGAAGAAAGAGTCTTCAAGTTAAGATTCCTCATATCAATCGAGCTATCCATTTAACGAATGGTTCGTTGAAATTAGTCGCAAGTCCTTGGTCTGCACCTGCATGGATGAAAACAAATGGCCACATGCGAGGAGGCGGAAAACTGAAAGGTGATGAAAATTCTACGTATCACGTCACATGGGCCAATTACTATGTGAAGTAAGGCAATAATCCACTTACAATCCATAATTTATTCACTCTAATATAATGCACTTCGTATGAACTGATTATTCTGTACAGATTTCATGAAATTATTAGGATTTCATTCATTGAAGATTTCGATGTTCAAAGTAATCATTTGATTTTCGATTTCTCGAAGAATACAGTGCGAATGGCATTAAGTTTTGGGGCTTAACCGTTCAAAATGAACCAACCAGTGGCTCTAAACCAGATTATCGTTGGCAAACGATGTTCTTCAATAGTGAAACAGAGAGGTAAAACATTTACTCTATTTGATTCGCTAAATAATTTCTTCAGTTGCAAAAAAATCATCTTCATTTCCTGTTTCCATTTAATCAGAAATGACTGCGATGCTCAGTCAAAATGTATTAATAACTATCAAGTGTCCAAATCGTAATTATGCTTTCTGCATTCATTCTCAAAGGCATTTCATTCGCAATCATCTTGGACCGACACTCCGAAATTCAACAGTTGGCAGAGATGTGAAACTAATGATAATGGACGATAATCGATACTTGTTGCCACACTGGGCTGATTCTGTAGGTTTATCGATTTGTTCACTGCATTCAGCGTTGTCATACGATAGTTCCAGGTCAACTATTACAACCGAATTGATTTCTGGAAGTGGCAAAATGAAATGAACCTCATCACATTCATATGTCCATTACACTCATTTACTTTGATCGCCTGTTGAACCGCTATTTGATCAAATATGAAATTAACCAAATCAGGTCACCAATGAAACAGGTTCAATGAGATGAGAGACCAACACTCAAAAGAGTTTTAAAATGATTTTGACGAATGAATTTTAGCCAGAAGTGGATTGAGTTTAAAGCTGAAGACAAACTAATCCGAATTCATAGGTGCTGTCTGATGAAGATGCTGAAAAATATATATCAGGCATAGCTGTTCACTGGTACGGCGATTACTCTTTCGTACCCGCAAAACTTCTCTCAACAACACATCAACGCCATCCAAACAAATTCATTCTCGCTACCGAAGTAATTCAGCCTTTATTTACAATTTTCTTTACAGTTCTGTGCTATGAATTTTTTTAACGAGAAATGTTGCTGCACTTTTTACTATGTTCCGCCTAAATACATGAGTTTTAGTGAAATTTATTGTTGGTTTTCAATTTTCGAAGCTTATTAAACCCAGGCTTGTAATGGAGCTGGTGAAATCGTCCGCGGACCCATTCTAGGTGACTGGTATCGAGCTGATCAATATGCACACGACATCATTACGGTATATCGAATATTCCTTGTTCAGTATCACTCCAAAAGATATTATAATAATAAATACCAATAAGTGCCAATGAAGGCGTGCAAATCTTCTAATAGATTTTGCGGTTCTCAGGGCTTACCAGCATTCCTTGTTGAATATAAACCCGAGACTACTATGTTTAGCAGTTATTCAAGAAGAGTTCACCATTTAAGGATCAATAATCGTAAGCGAATACCAAAAAAGACTTGACTTTATGTGTTGAAGTACGCCTAATACAAACATATTTCATTCGCAGTCAGCTTGAGCCGACACTCAGAAATTCAACATTTGACAAAGATGATATATTTTTTTCACAGATCTCCTAGAGGAGGACTTCTATTCAAAGACGGTTGTTGTATTTACGAAATAGCTCATAGTTGTGCAAGTAAGGTATTCAAAAGTGACACAATTCTGCCAAAGTATTATTATGAAGTAGCAACCATGTTAATTTTATGCCACTTGAACAGATCGGTTCAGGATCTTTCCAACTGGGTGGCAGGGTGGATTGACTGGAATCTTTGTCTCGACTTGCAAGGTGGTCCAAACTGGGTGAAAAATTTCGTTGATGCATCAATTATTGTGAATGCTAGTGCAGATGAGTTTTACAAGCAACCAATGTTTTACATTATGGGTCATTTCAGGTAAACTGTAAACTGTTAATGAGTACACTTTACATTCATAATCTACTTCTTTACAATGAACATAACATTGATTCATCACTCCTAATGAATTCATCGAATAATTTCAAATTATTATTTCTACCCATCGACAATCTATTGGAAGTTTCATGATCATAGCGAACGTTTACAGTAAATTCATTCGTCCTGGCTCACAACGTATCGCGTTAACAATGTCCGAGGAGATTGATCGTTTGGAAGCAGTCGTTGTAAAGACACCATCTTATCAACGTGTGCTGGTGATAAGCAATCGAGATGATGAACTCAGTTACAGTTTACTGATCGAAGATGCAGCCATCAACGCAATGGCCCTTCATGTCACGATCGAGCCACGCACCATTGCCACAATTGTTTGGAATAAACCCTAGTTTTGCATACATTTGTTCCACGCACTCTGCTATAATGCAATACGACAACACCAGGTTGATGCAAAAAGTATGATTGTTACAGGTTTTTGGTATATTAGTCTCAAAAACCAATGCCTAAATTGAAAAAAATAAATTGACCCAGCTTCGGTTCCGCCTTTTTGAAATTTCTGGTTTCGGCTCTAGCTCCGAATTTTCCAGAAGTTTGTCTTTGCCTTGATCCAGAAATTACTAGTTTTCCCAGCTTTATATTCGACTAAAATTTACTGAAAATTACAATTTCATAAATAAAAGCGATGAATATTGATGTGAAATAGTCGAATACTGATGAATTAACGAACAATAATCGAAAAAGAATAAGATGCGACACCCAAAATCGCTAAATACGGCAACAATTATCATTTTAAGCGCATTCAGTTGATTACCGACTCTGTAGTTATGAATGGCTTATTATGAAATGTTGCGTGCATTTGTCCGATCGACTTCTGATAAGCATTCAGAATGAAACATTGCGATCAGTTGATAAACTGATACATCATAAAGCCTGTTTACGAACGCTTTCATTTAATAAAAAAAATATTTGCTACCACAGTTCCATTCAGTTTGCGACAACACTTCGGTTAATAACCACTTTCGATCAAGCTTACAAAATTTTTTGTCATCATTACATGCAAAATCAGACGTCTGAGAATTTCCATGACATGAGTTTAATCGCTTCTTAATTTCAAATTAGTGGACAGTATTCATTCAGTCGTTTTAAGGGATCCATCCTCAAAAATACAACGTGCCCAGTAGAAAAAAGGAACCATCCTCAAAAATACAACATGCCCAGTAGAAAAAAGGAACCATCCTCAAAAATACAACATGCCCAGTAGAAAAAAGGAACCATCCTCAAAAATACAACATGCCCAGTAGAAAAAAGGAACCATCCTCAAAAATACAACATGCCCAGTAGAAAAAAGGAACCATCCTCAAAAATACAACATGCCCAGTAGAAAAAAGGAACCATCCTCAAAAATACAACATGCCCAGTAGAAAAAAGGAACCATCCTCAAAAATACAACATGCCCAGTAGAAAAAAGGAACCATCCTCAAAAATACAACATGCCCAGTAGAAAAAAGGAACCATCCTCAAAAATACAACATGCCCAGTAGAAAAAAGGAACCATCCTCAAAAATACAACATGCCCAGTAGAAAAAAGGAACCATCCTCAAAAATACAACATGCCCAGTAGAAAAAAGGAACCATCCTCAAAAATACAACATGCCCAGTAGAAAAAAGGAACCATCCTCAAAAATACAACATGCCCAGTAGAAAAAAGGAACCATCCTCAAAAATACAACATGCCCAGTAGAAAAAAGGAACCATCCTCAAAAATACAACATGCCCAGTAGAAAAAAGGAACCATCCTCAAAAATACAACATGCCCAGTAGAAAAAAGGAACCATCCTCAAAAATACAACATGCCCAGTAGAAAAAAGGAACCATCCTCAAAAATACAACATGCCCAGTAGAAAAAAGGAACCATCCTCAAAAATACAACATGCCCAGTAGAAAAAAGGAACCATCCTCAAAAATACAACATGCCCAGTAGAAAAAAGGAACCATCCTCAAAAATACAACATGCCCAGTAGAAAAAAGGAACCATCCTCAAAAATACAACATGCCCAGTAGAAAAAAGGAACCATCCTCAAAAATACAACATGCCCAGTAGAAAAAAGGAACCATCCTCAAAAATACAACATGCCCAGTAGAAAAAAGGAACCATCCTCAAAAATACAACATGCCCAGTAGAAAAAAGGAACCATCCTCAAAAATACAACATGCCCAGTAGAAAAAAGGAACCATCCTCAAAAATACAACGTGCCCAGTAGAAAAAAGGAACCATCCTCAAAAATACAACATGCCCAGTAGAAAAAAGGAACCATCCTCAAAAATACAACGTGCCCAGTAGAAAAAAGGAACCATCCTCAAAAATACAACATGCCCAGTAGAAAAAAGGAACCATCCTCAAAAATACAACATGCCCAGTAGAAAAAAGGAACCATCCTCAAAAATACAACGTGCCCAGTAGAAAAATATCATGTGCATTCCACAAATGCATTTATCGGTTTTAAACTGAGGCGTTATCAGATTCACGTAAACGACAGTTTGAACATAATATTGAACGGTTATGCTGAATCAATTGAATTTAAGTAACGTTTTTCATAAACAGAAATTCTCAGTTGTTGTTCATTTTTGAAAATTGCAAAATTACAAAAACTTTTTACAACACTCAACCGGTGTATGCAAGTGATCAGCCATCGGCGCAAGGTATGAAACTTCTAACAATCACCGTAACAGCAGTTCTTGGCGCTCCGCTCAACGTTTGGTCCAATATAACTTCGGCAGTTTTCGACATCCACTCGTTTTTATTTGCTTCACACGTTTTTTTTTTGATTGGTTACGCTTACTTCTGATATTTCCGGATCAAAGATGAACAGTATGAACAAATATTACAAATTTTCATTTCTCTTATAGGCTAACTTCTTGAATCATTCACCACAATATGTGCAAACGACTATTTTTGGCGTTTTGGCGTTTCTCGTAACGAAAATCGTTTAGTTGCGTGGCAATTTGTGGCAAATACACGATTTGCCCTTCATGATCACCATCAAAAATGAGATGGCAATTTTTAAGGAGTAATGGTTTGGGAGAGGCTAACGACTTTTTGCAAGTAATTTGAGGCTGAAGAGTTGAAAGCGTGTGTTGGTGTTTAGTCGACGGTTGTCAGTCATATGTAAGGCATGGCACTTGCGCATCCGAACATTCCTGAGAACGTAGATGATGATGAGTGCTGAATATAATAAACTTGCACAATGCTGACCAATTAGCATATCAGGGAGATAAATTGTCCTACCTAATGTTTTTGTGTGATAATGCTATTTGACCTACGATTTTTGGTTTATTTTTGCTTCATGTGAATTTGTCTTCTCCTCAGTTTAGAATTTTTCATGCTCTATAGATCAGTGTAATAATGGCGTTTTTCTCATTTACTACATATCCGTATTTGAGCAGCTGTCTTGTTGTCTTAATTTCAGAATCTGCCTGAGCTGGCTACCAGCCTATCGAATTATGGGTTCGTTTTAATACTTCTTCAGTTCGTTCAGTCTCCTAAGTCTGACTTGGACAAGTTGGTTCAAGCTGGGTTTGTCGTCGTGGTGTAGTATTTCTTCTCATTATCGTTCACATGCATTTCCCCTTAAAATTACTGTCTTCTTTTCATGATTTTCCAAGACATTTGTACGACATCAATAATTATTTCAGGCCTGACTATTGCTCTTTCAGGGGGTGTTCTAAGCTATTTTCGTGGACTTTTCGGACAGAAGGAACTGCGAATTTTAATACTGGGATTAGACGGAGCTGGAAAAACAACTATTTTATATAGATTGCAGGTATAACAGCGTTGGATGATTGTCTTCTTAGTGAATGTTTCGTGTATCTTATTCATTTTACTGTAAACTTCACCAACGAGTTAATGTTGTTGCATTTTAGGTGGGTGAAGTGGTAACAACGATCCCCACTATTGGTTTCAATGTAGAGCAAGTTATTTATAAAAACCTCAAATTCCAGGTTACATTCATTGTCCTCTTCTGTATCCCCTTTTGAGTATTGATTCTTAAATTTCTGGTCTTCATTATAAGCCAGATCGATGCCGATAAAGTTTTGAAACACTTGGATGGCATTTTGAACTGAACAATGTTTCAAATTGATTTCATTTGTTGAAGTTATTTCGATCATTGCAGTTTTTTGATTCGCAGATTAATGAGTATTTGTTGACGCGACTATTGCTACTAACAAGCCTATTTGAAGGTTTGGGATCTCGGCGGACAAACATCGATTCGTCCTTATTGGAGGTGTTACTATTCGAATACGGATGCAGTTATTTATGTTGTGGATTCAGCTGATAAAGATAGGATAGGCATTTCGAAACAGGAACTTGTCTCTATGCTTGAGGTATGACTGATCGGTTATGAAATGGTGCCAAAACTTACTGCTGAATGTTTTCAGCGAATTGATAATTTATTTGAGAACATTAATGCTGACAGTCGATTCGTTCTAAATGAATTGAAGTAAAGTTATTTTGAAATTTTTACGGTTGGATACGAGTAATCGTTCGTTTGTATTATAGGAGGAAGAGTTAAAGAATGCCGTTTTAATGGTTCTCGCCAACAAACAAGATATTACGGGTTGTCTTTCGGTAGCGGACGTTCACCGTGCGCTCGGTTTAGATGCTCTGAGGACGAGGACTTTTCAAATTTTCAAGACATCAGCCGCCAAGGGAGAGGGTCTTGATGAAGCTATGGAATGGTTTGTCCTTTATTCTGATACCATTTCTATTCGATCATTCTCATAACTTCTTCCGTCCATACCAATAACAATAATGGAACATTTTGGCATATCTGCAACCAACGATACCGTTTCTTAGTGTGCTTCCCGTTTTCATTACAGTCATCATTGCAAATTTCAAGCATGCATTTACATGGGCTTACTATGGTAAATGCAAAACTGTACGCAATTAACTTTTATGATGGTTTCAATTTCAAGCAATAGTTTGCATCCGAATGTTGTCTCTAAAGAACCTTTCATCCTCAGTGTTTGTTTGCTCTTGGTTCAACTATTTAACATTTAACGTGCGTACATTCCATTTTACGTAGTTGTCAAAACGTGTGAATCAATTAACTATTGTAGTTAGTTGCTAGGCTCTTATAATTTAATATTTGTTAGTCTATCAAACTAACGAAAATAGACAGCGATGTACTGTTTAGCAATGAGGATTTTATTCGGCCGACAAGCACCACAAACAACGAACGAACGTATTAATGAACTGAAAATTTCTTACATTCTTTTTTGAAATGTTGGCATAGCGAAGAGAAACCTGAAAAAAAAAACAGCGCGACATTCGGACAACGTTTAAAAAGCTAAATTTGCAGGTTATCGAATACACTACAACAAAGAAAATGATCATGATATAATTTCGTAAAATTAATATGATTGTTGTTGTTGTTGATTATGACAGTTGTTTTAATTATTTATTATTGAGTACATCCGTGTCTCCTTCATTATACATATGATAATCATCGAAGCTCTTTTGGAAGCCCCCGGTTTGATTCTTACTGCTGATCATACAAATAGAAATTCACTGAGCCGAAACTGAGTTGCTGCAATCTCAGAGTGGCAAAGAGACGGAATGGGAACAGACAAGCAGTAAATGAAGGTCGAGATGAGACCGTTTTAGAGCGGATCTTCTTTCTTCACTATTCAAGTAGTTGTTCTTTACTCGACGACGGAGAAGATAAAGTATCCTCCATTGAACTCTCGCAGCAAAAATGATAAACATTTCGTAGCTTTCCTCTCCTAAAAAATTTGAAACTTTAGTCGATCACTGCTGACCGCATTTAACACTCGAATCTATTCGCTCAGCTATTAATTTAATGACTCCTTTCAGAATTCATTGTTAGATCCCTTATTGCAGTATATTAAAAGTTTACATGTCGTTGTTTTAATAATTGATTCAAAATGACTCTTTTATAAATGAACTGTCATTCATGAGAATGACTAATCGATCGTAAACCACACGATGATTACACCGCTGTCTGATTGATTTGATCTCGTGGGCGTTGATGGCTATTTTTCAATGTATGCGTGCCACTTCCACTCTCGTCCTGGTGTAACTGATCGCTATTGGCAAGAGCAAAAATTTGGCTAGATAGAAGGAAATAACGGACGAGCGTTGTTTGCCTCAGTCTTCCGTCAGAGTTCGCGCACAAATTTGTTCGCCTTCATCTATTCTCTTCCCATTTCCGAATCATTCTCTTCTATTGTATCATGTAAATTCTTTGTCTGTTTGTTTGTTCATGATGATACATGCCAATAAGCTTTTCTTTGTGTAATCGTTGCCACTGTGATAAACTGCTTCTTCTTACACTCTCATCATCTACACTACTGTGGCTTGTTGGTATTATTTGTAAGGATGGCTAAAATGCAGGAGGTGGTTTGGCTCGTTTGCGGCATTTTGTTACAGATCCAATGAAGAAATTAAACTCACGAGAACGGACTCCTGATGTCACCGGCGTCGTGAAAGTGTGCGTATCTGTGCGCGTTCAGTCGCTCATTTGTCGTCATTTCATATACGATCTAAATTAGCACAAGCGTCGTGCTCAAATTTAATTAAATGCTGAATCCATAGACTTGCTCATGTAAGCTTGGAAACAACGAATAATGATCGCTTCAGATTGAATCTTTGTCTGCTGATGGTTGAACTAATTACATCATTACCATCTAGGAAACTGCTTCAGTGAAGAACATCAAAATTTAAAATGTACAATACTCACCTGATAGCACTGAAAAACTAGCATGGTGCCCGTGCGGACAAAGTGACACAAAGAGAGCAGAGCAATGTAAGTGACCCAGGGATTACAAAAAACTATATTCATTCGTGAGATCTCTCCACATGAGTGGTTCCAATCTGCAAAAGTACTTTTCAGGTATGACAAGCCGATAACTATCTTGCAAAATCAGTCAGAAAATATCTCTCGTCCCACTGAAAAGCTACATTGTTGTTAGTTTATTGCAGTGTTTAATAATCAAGAGCTATCAAGCGATGTATATGCTAGTCTTGGAATCATTCATTCAAAAAAAAAAAAACAGTTCTTACAAGAAAATCACTTTACCCATCTAAGCAACTTATGTTTATCGATCTATTCATATGTTGTAAAAAAGTGAAAAAGAAATCGAAATGCAACTTACAATTAAGAGTTCCAATAAGCACAATAAAACAAGACAAGATAAGAACACCGAGATAAATGATGAATATTAGATGATTCTTCTCACCGATACAGTTCGCCACCCAAGGACAGTGGTGATCAAATCTGCAGATCATGAGCGTTCGCATTATTCGCATCAGCACAACAAATACACAGCTTTTCTACTCAACAAATTGAATAATTATAAACGTTTTGTTGATAAGGAGAACAAGAGAAAGGATAATTGAATCATTACCTTCTAACACAACGATTACAAACAGAGCAATGCTTAGATCGTGATGGCTTTTTGATGAGACAAGTTTCACAGAACGGATAGTTCGACTGTTCCTTCTCGCACATATCACGAATCATCTGACAACGTTCCTTCAATTTCAGTATAACTGTAGAATTCATTGCTGACAAAGTGTCACTAATGATATGTACTTATAATAAAAACACAACGTCTGCAATGCCTATGTGCTAACTAACCACTTTACGCTGTATGAATCTCCAAGATTAAAAACAACTCTAGTGCATCGATAATCAGGCATTCATTTCAAAAACGTTTACTGATAAAAGCTCGAAATACAATTTTTAAATTGTGTATTTTCAGCCGTTCTCTAATATAAACGAACAA
The DNA here is from genome assembly GCA_035041965.1 of Anisakis pegreffii. Classification (NCBI taxonomy): domain Eukaryota; kingdom Metazoa; phylum Nematoda; class Chromadorea; order Rhabditida; family Anisakidae; genus Anisakis; species Anisakis pegreffii. The sequence goes on from JAPYMA010000978.1 coordinate 56,802, forward strand.
TCATGAGAAATAAATAAACGACGTAAGATGAGTATTGTGAGAAGAACGTACTTTATGCGTCACGGAAATTACACCGGGATCGGAGAAGGCGATTTTGAGAAAAATAGCTGGTACAAAATGTGAAAGAATAAGAAATAATATCTGAAGATGCCACGGTGCAAACTGATGCAAATAATACAACCATGTGAATATGATTAGAATTTTAGAAGCGACTGCAGCGCCTAAGGGGGTCATCAATAATCTCTGTTCAGTTGCGAAAATCCTGAAATTGATGTTAGAATTTTGTGAACACACCACATCTGACAAAAAAAATACCTACATTCTTCCACTGTGTCTACTCGGTGAAAGATCTTATAAGTGACAAAATGCCACCCTTACTGCAACGAGCACCGCATCGAGAAAAGGCGCCTGCTTATTCGAAGTGAGCCGTGATAAATGAGTTCTGATGCTTCTCCGAGACTCAGTTCATAAAACAATCGCACAAGATACATTCACTTATTTCATTCGTTATCAACAAGCAAACCTCCAAACAACAGACTACTAAACAATATGAACAGCTTCAATAAATTACAGCTAAATATATAATACAAAACAACTGAATCAATGAAATTCGGTGAAAACGTATTGACAAGCAATCTTATGAAAGTGCAAACTTACCCATATAAACATCGTCCAATAATGGCTAATGCTAATAAAAACATTGCTTTATGCAGATAAGGGAGATTTGAATGTAGTATGACACCAATAGCCAACAAAAGCACCATGGGCAACGCAAACATAACACATGAACCAATCTTCTGAAAAAAGTCACTATAGTTTTTAAATGACCAATAGACAATTCGATTTTCAATTAAATCAGTGTGATTTTTAAGCGATGAAAATACTCAAGTTCCATCTAATCAATGGTAAACATTCATCAGGTCGAAATTAAGAACAACAATTACTGATGTATCATCGACACAGAAGTAAGTAATCTTAACTTATTAAAAATGTCTCATCTCTAACAAACACAATGACTTTCGCTCAGCTATACAGTCAATGTCGATCCAGGTAAAAAGATGCGACTGAACGATACGGTGATAACTAAACTGACGTGAAATATGCTGGAATCTAACCTCATTTTCGGTGATGAACTGATACAGAGTTGATGAAGAAAGACCTTTTGCACGCTCGGCCTTCTCCAACCTTGTAACACTGAATGCATCGCCACGTCGGTGTGCAATGTCACGAGGTGTTTCATTATCGCGATTACGAGGATTCAGTTCTGTGCAGAATTTCAGTAGAACACTCAACGCCGAGTGATTACCTTGTACAACTGCCCAGTGTAACGCTGTGTTCGCATACGTCGTATCTGTACATGACAAATCTGCACCCATTGTGATCAGCATTCGTAACGGATCACGACTGAACACCTCAAATCAACACTAGTTCATCATTATCTCAACTTGCCATTGTTTTTGTAAATTCCAAAATACGTAAATAATATTATCAAAAACATTCGCACACGTTCACCGAAACCGATGACCAATCATGATAATCACGAGTGGTAATACTTAATTACAGTAAACTTACGGTAAATACAATTATATACAAGGCATTGTTGACTACAGTCAAACATTAATAAAATACGACGTATACGCAATTATCCATGGAAGGATGCAATCTTTTCTACTGTCACAATTTCATTTCTACTTTGCTTAAACTGCTGACTTCAAAAAACTGCTTGCTGAATTCACCTTGTACGCAGCCCACATTGCTGGTGTCATCATCGATTCATCTCTTTCATCGACGCTCTGTCCTGTGGCAATCAGATAAGCAGCAGTGGGACTTCGGCCAAACTGAACCGCAACGTGCAAAGCCGTAAAACCTGAATTTCCATTCATCTACAATTGTGGTGCACACACACACACACACACAAAAGTACACAGAAACTTGCAAGTTTGTTTGAAATCAAGTTTTGGAACATCCGATAGTTGAACAAAAACCGATGTACAGAGAAGATTTATCAGGTGAAAAATAGGAACCTTCAACATCTCGAATGTGCAGATCAGCACCGTTGCTGACAAGAAGTGCGACCATACGAGTATGTCCGTGACGAGCGGCCCAGTGGAGTGGTGTTGATGCCAGAACACCACCAATTGTATTCACATTGCATCCGCGATCAATCAACAACTTCGCCACTTCCAATCTGTATTCATTCAAAACATTCATTCTTCATTTCCGCATCATGAACGGAATCAAACTTGAATAATTACGATTCATTCTTCATTATCTATCCAGCAAACATTCACATTCAAAAATTGATGCAGTCACCCTCAACCTCAAGTTGTTCACTGTCTTGAACTAACCGATTATTGATGGCAGCCCAGTGCAACAAAGAGCAATCATCAGTATCAAGTGTATCTGGAGTACAGATGCCAGTGTCGAGCAGATGTCTCAATCGAGCTTCGTTCCCAAATTGTGCTGCTTGACGTGCATCCATCGTATCGTCGTCATTTCCACTGCTTGCCATTTTCACTTTCAAATACAACGACCACTTGCAATCACTTTGGCCAACAAACGCCTCAGAATGCGAAAACTTATCCGCGCATCTTCGACTTACTAATTCTTTCTCAACACCTCGATTTGATTTATTGGCCTCCTCTCGTCAGCTTACTGAAAAGAATTTCAAGTTTGCCGATGGCACCTAGAAAAATAAAACTATTCGTGAAGTGCGAAGAGCAATAAGAAACAAAGTGTTGATGAAATGAAGACAACTAATGATAATCCAAAAATTCAAAAGATCAGCAGATGACTCTGAAGAAATTGAAAAAAAAAAAGTACGAGTAGGAAGGATGAGTGAATATAAAAATGGTTTGCTAGCAAACAAGACGTTTTAGGAACGAACAACTAGCAAGACAACGTTGTAAATGATCATACCAAAATAGTGGACTCCGCAGAAACCTACAATCACGCAGTGTGCAGCATCAGTATGAAAAGGCGAATCAACTCATTGTTTTAGAGCATGAATTGCAAAACTTTAAGAGAAGCTAACTGACTGGACTTTTCGCCGAGAGAAAGCAAGCAAAACAGAGCAAACACCCAAAATTCCAATAGAATTTAACAACGAACATGTCATACTTAAATAATAATTACGCATCCTCATACGGAAGCGTAATCCTTCTTGCATATGCACCTCATTTTCACAAAAATCAACTGCATTGGCGTAGAGAGACAATAATAGGCGTGTTTTCATATGAACATGAATGAAGAGCAGCGCGCGTCAGCGCTATTCACACCTCTAGAAACAGAACAGAGCATGTAACAGACGGTGCGTACGCACTTCGCCATATGCGCGTGTCGGCGGAAGGAGGGCGGAGTCACGACCGCGTCGCGCAAGGGGAGATATGCAGGGAACAGCCATTGGAGCAAGTGAGAGACTAGAACGACATTGAAGGAAGTATCGCGCTGAAGTGAGACAAACAGAGAACAGTGAGTAGAGCAGATGATATACTTGAACGACATCACAACATTTATTTATCCAGAGAAGAAAACAAAAAATAAGAAAGCAACGAAACAAAATTATGTACAATTATGTATAAAACGTAATAATATCAATGATAATGTCAATACAATAATACTATAATACAACACAATACAATGCAATACAATAATACAATAACAACTATAATACAATAATACAACAATACAATACAATAATACCAGCAACAAAAGTATCAATCACAACACAATAAAAATACAATAAGAAAATACCAAACAACAGCGATGATTATGATCGATCTTCAGTTCTGGTTCGAGCTTCCTTTCTGCTGCGAAGGCCCGACCTGTCCACATCAGCCAAGAGGTACTGAACTCTATCGAGGTATGGCATAATTTCGTACCACACAGCCAACGGATTCTCAACTTTCAGACAAGCGTAGATGTTGTAGAGCGATTCTACTCACTTTCATACAATTAATCGATTTCCTGAAGGCATATCACTTGCTTGACAGCAGTCATTTCAATACACTAAATCTGTACTCGTCACCATTTGCGCCTTCCGTATTGCGCTGACGTTCGGCTTCGTCGTTGTCCCTGTCGTCGTCTCCAGTTGGCTCTGTTATCGTCGCTACGCAAACCGTATTCACTGATGTCAACATTTCTGCGTCTTGAGTGGACACATCGATATCGGTCATTGTTCCGACGTCGCAAGAAGTAATCGCCGTAATCGTACCAGTGCTTCGGAACGTTTCTGAAGAGGAGGAAGAACAAGAAGAAGCAGTAACAGAAGAAGAACCAGAAGAATTTGAAGAGGAAGAAATAGAATAAGAGGAAGCAGATGTAAACTTCCCAGCGTTCAACTTCGAACGGGCCTTAGATAGGATCTTTCGGCGTTTGTAGGCACCTCTTCGCTGACTCCGCCCCTGCGCTCAGACGCGTTTTTATGGCGAAGTGCGACGACGCCTAACAGACATGTGATGAATTCGGTTGCGATGAAGAGAGAAAGCGCAGATGAACAATTGGTACGTCGAAGTGTTTGAGATATTACACGCCTAACTTTACGATGAATGATAGGTAATGTGCATGAATGATAGATGATAACTTACAGCATTCTCTCTATCAATCTGTATTGCGATTTAGAAAAAATACAAATTTTTAACGACACAACATTATTTATTGAGCATGACAAGTGAGTGAATATTTTGAAACTCATACCCGTCTTGCCAGCTTAATTTTTTCCAGCTTTTCTTGTACTGTTCACCATATCTATCTCATTAAGAATTTAGAGACGTACTTAGTGGACCTGATTCACGGAACTTTTTATTCTTGTCTCGAAAATGCTCTTCAACAACCTACAGTAGCCTAAATTTCAAGCTGATCCTTGACACACAGATCTTTTTGGCAAATCTATCGGTGAACAATGGTACCACAGTAGTAAGTCAATCGAATATGATAGTTGCTCAGTTCTTTCGAGAACTCAATCTCGAGAAAAAGGCTGAGTAGTTTTGGGCATGTGTGAAGAAGAAGAGTGCAAATTGCTCTAACCATTGCCCTAACTTTAACTGTCGTTTCTTTTTGAAGCAGCCAAGTAAACCGTTCATCAAGTGAGCCCAATAGGGATCAATAATCGTAATTTCCTATCGAACTAATTATTTCTCCAGAATTCGAGCAAATATTCACACTGGTTATCCCGTTTATGCTGACTTTTTCAAGGTTTTCTCGTAGTCTCAATGATTGGTAGCACCATTACTCGCAGTATTAGTTTTAGCATTTGTTGCTGATAAGTTATCACAGGTCAAGTCGATCCTTATAAATACAAAACCTCGATTATGCAGACAATGTAGTTCTTTTTCATACTCATTTTCAAGAATGTGAATGTCTACTTTTCAATAATCTTCTCCATGTCAGTTCACTTAAAAAAGACCAAATCGGTTTGTCTCGAGATAAACACAAATTCTTCACTATTCCACTAGTGCTAGTCCATACATGTCGTCCTCAATCGAAAGCAATACTTTCTTGTGTTTTCCCTCATTGATTCATGCCTTCTATTGGCACTATCACCAGAGATCATTGGATAACCGTTTGAACTCAAATATTCTGATGAAATCGGCGGTATTTACGCGAACCGAGGCTCAACATACCTCAGTTAATCACTCAGCATCACCAAACTTTAGTACACTTTCCTTGAATGCAAAAAATATTGATGAACATTTAGCAGTCGATCTCTCGCATTTTTCAGAAGGTATTTGGATTGGTCTCAAAAAATAAAGTGCTCCATAAAATTCAGAAAGTGGATCATATCAAACTCTTTAGCCGACTTAATAGCCTTATACCAAGGTGGCATTTGAGAATTCTACCGAAATAATCTAATGTTGAAAAATATACGAGTCTCCAAACTTTTTGACTAAGCTGATGTTACGAAATTTCAAACCTCTAAGCGTTCCACAAGTTATGATCATGAGTCTTATATTTTAGCCATTTGTAAGCTCGAACGTGGTTGTATGTCTGAGCGACTAATGAAGATATTGATGCATTCAGTTTGATTGTTGCCTAGAGAAATGTATTCGAAACGTGCTACGAAGAGGAAACATTCCGGCGCCAAAACGTCTCATACCCTATCAGTACAAAGCTTGTTATCTTATGCGAGCGTACTATCGGATGTGGAATTTGAACTGATTAGCAAACATATTTTTCCTGTAACCAAAAACATGGTCTTTCAGAATACCATAAAATACCAACACCTTCATGGGTTCTAGGGAAAGCATTGACGCAGGTATATTAGACTTCTAAAGGATGGGTTTCGGTGTTATTATGAAGACATTGATGAGAAGTTGCGAATAATCACAAAAAAGTTATTTGAACTACGTTATTCTTTCATTCTCATCAGTCGTATCATTGACAAATGGATAATATTGAATGATATAAAACAAAAGACTATCGGTAAAACATCATGCATACGGCTAGACTCTGACGAGTACTTTTTAAAATTTGGATGTAATAAATCACACTTCTGTTAGACTTCTACCAATTCGACGACTTATTTTGGCGAATGTCAAAATTACGAATCGAGTTAAATTTTACGAAATTGTTTTTGCATGAGTCGTGCATGAGAGCTGACATTGATCAGCTATGTTCAATGAACGTTGTTGATGGACTGTATATTGAACAATATGTTAGCAATCTAGGGATTAGGTGGATAGTGTTACGGCGAAACAACATTCGTGATTTAGCTATTCATGCCAACCATCTGCCTCTATTGTACACATCAGCCGACAGCAGAGACCGGTCGTCGTTATGAAATTCGTTGTTGAGTTGCTTGATCACAATGATGATGCTTCATTGGTTCTTGTAATTCCTTTTCATCAGTTCAGTTTCATGATGAACAGTTTCTTATAGATGCTTTTTGTGAATGCATACGGCATTCCGCGAAAATAATTCTTTTATGATCAATCAGATTTCATTATGAGTTGCTTTGACTGTGTATCGATGAAGAGAGTGGTGTCGATGAATAATTTATTGATGCGGATTCGATTTCTCATAATCTGATGTTATTTATCGATGACAACACAGTAGTGAAGCGTCTTTTAAGGAATACCATATCAACTTACACGTACATTTTATCGTTGTGGATATGTAAACATTCAACAAATGCCACATGTAAACAGCGCTCGTTATAGCTGCCGTCTAAATCAGGTCGCAAACTTCCCCTTGAAAAACTGTAGCCGAAAATTGGCTAGTTACAAAGAACCAATTCGACGGACTTATTCTTCTTTTGTCCAATGAACTACCATGCATGATATTCGCGCACTTTATTGCATCTGTTTATATAACTGCCAAAGTCAATTGTGAGACGAGACCTAGGCCAGGGATTCTCAACCAGGGGTGCGAGATAGTAGTATTCAAAGGGGCGCCAGATATCATTTCACTTTCTAGACATTAAAGTAGGCGAGGGGATTTCAACGCATACATGTATGCATATAAAGAAAGTGAGGGTGGACTTTAACGTATATATTTTTGAGAAGGCTAGAAACAAACTACTCTAATGATATTCACTTATCTAGGCTACAAACACTCACTGTAGTGGATGACAGATAGGGAGTGGATGTTGTGAGGAATGCGAGGATATTAATCGTTGTTGTAGGGGGTGCGAGGAGGATGTCTTAAAATTTTCTAGAGAATGCGGGCGAGTAGAAGGATTGAGAACCACTAATTCACAACTGATTTCGTTTTGCTTTTCGTCCCAATTAAAATAATTGATTTTTTGATAGAAAGCTGTTCGCTGACAGGCGAACTGATTTGACCTATTTAAAGCTGATTCCACTGACTCTGAATCTCGGAACAGACATATTACGCTTGTTGAAACAAACTGTTAATTGCATTTCGTCAGAGATCACTTTTCGGTTGGCTGTTCCTATTTCAAATTGTTCAATCGATTTATGGAATGCCAGTGTAAGATAACAGTTCAGTCATGAATATTGATGAGAAGCAATTTGTGTTGAAGATAACACAAGGATAGCAAATAGTGCATGAAAACTATCTGCAATAAACTACGCTAGCCGAGCAGATAGCAAAAAGCATCATGAAGAAGTTTGATGAAATGTCACTTGTGGAATGTAAGAAGGAAGGAATAATTTTATTTGTTGAATGTTATGCTGCTTTTCGTTTATGTGGATATTCACATTTCTTGTTCCTTTCACAAGTTTGCTGTAAAGAATAATAAGCCTTTCTCTTATCGCAATCAACGTTCACTTTGTATGAGTTTCAGTTGAGAGGGGTTGTAGGGTCGAATACTGATTCACATTTGTTATCGCTCTTAAATGTAGCCTCTTTCGAACGGTTGTGCCCAATGCCTGCCGTTTCTACACCTTTTCTTTCCAAAATTCGTAACAGATAACTTGATGAACTGTTCAGTGAAATGGATCAGCTCGCACATGAAACAGAACGCTTATTCAATCTTTGTGATCGAGAGAATAAAGGCTACCTTACCGTAAACGATCTTAAAGCGGCCTGTCCGCAGTTGGATGATGAGGTATAGATGTTTATCCAATTTCAGCCACTGCAAAAACTTTTCTGCTAATTATCGTTGGTTCTCATAGCGGAGTGATCTTCGAACCCAGAATACAGCAATTGTCGTTCACTTTCATTGATGATGCACCAGTGATGGAAGCGAATTATTTTTACACGTTTTACATTATTTGCATGGCTGTTTTCATGCACATAAAATCAACGTAGCATTCAATACTAAAAAAACATATTGCAGGAGATTGACTTCATATTTGCAAGTCTTGATGCTGACAATTCCGGCAAAATAGAGCGTTGCGAATTTCTAGGAGGATTCCAAAATGCACTCTGCAGAGGAGAGAGCAAAGATAAGATCAATTTTACTTGCACGCTTCTAGGGAAAGTTCCTATCTATCGAATCCTCAATTCCAATCCAGAACAAATGTTAACTCACTTCATGTTTAGCTATAGGAAGGCAAGATCTGAGACAGCATTGCACGAATTGAAACTTGCTGTAATCCAAGACAAACCTTACTGTAATCCAAGATAAATCAAGTTTGAGCTTTAATCTGAACAACAACACGTTCATAAGCTCACATTCGGACCTAACCTCTAACCAATGTCTATTCCCAGTCTTTTGAATACAAATGCCAGCAGAACATCTTTGTCAAACTAGAAAAAGCCTCATTCCTGAAAAACTTGCACTCATAGTTTCTCAATTCTTCCAAAACAACGTTGTAAGTGAATACACAAAACACTTATTGATTCTGAATTATGAATCTTTTTCTATTCAGATTTGTCAAATTACAATCAGTGAAACACGTGATATAATCTATTATAAGAGATTATTTGTCGAGATTCAGCCGAATAATTTTGTGGTGAGAAGTTTATTCAAATATTGAAATGTTTTCGTTTAAGGTTCAGTGGTATGAAACGACGTGCAAGTGTAGTTGAAGTTGAGAGCGATTGCGGTCTTGTATCGCATCAGTTTGATTTTTCAACGGTCTACGAAGGCACTTCAGAAACTGAAAACAGCGATTCATTCTCGGTATGAATTCTGATCATTTCAAACAGAAGCTGTTCTTATTTGGAAATGTTCGTCTTGCGCAAAGCCGCACAACGATTATTTGGCATTTATTGAAATAACATATCTTCTTATTTTTCAGTTCAACAGTAGAAAATCTCATTTTTGAAGAATTTTTCCCAAGTTTCGGATGATAAACCTCCTTTGGAGTAATCTAACACAATTATTTCTTAGAAAGTATTCCACATTTTCGCTCGTTCCGTCCATTCATAGTAATCTCTGAAAAAGGAATCACAGTTTTGGGCGGTGCTTATTGTTAGAGAAATTGATGACAATTAATATTAGGATTGGATCGAAGACGAATTTGAGCTTAACAATAAGAGCCATCGAGGTCCGGGGATCCCGAGTTCAATTGAGAGAACAAAGGGCGAATCGTCAATCGTTTGGAAAACCTGAACCTAAATCTGTAGCATCAGGGATGACAAAATGCTTTGTTTTCGAGGATCACACGTTCAAAATTTGCATATACTGAATATAAAGCTATAGATGACGATGAGATATCTTCTAGCTAGGCATCAATTGCTAATGTCTGTTGAAGAATTTGTCCCAAGTTTCGAATGAATCTCGCACTGTTGCAGCTTTCGGAAAGTTTGAAGGGATCTACACGTGGTGACACGGTCGTATATAATTCAGATTCGGACGCATACAATAAAATCGATCTTACCGTTCCATGGTATAGAACTTCTTCATCACAATGATATTTTAAAAAATAATAACTACGAAAAAGATGTCTTTAAATGCCTATAAATGAATGACAGAGAATATTTCTGAGAACAGTTTAGAAGGATATGTTTATTTCAAATAGAAACAATGTACAGAATCATAATTCCTTGTCGAACTAATGCAGATTGCCCTTAAGTAACAAAACAAAAATTTTCAAAATATAAAACTTATGATATTGTCTTCAAATTCAAAATACGTCGAGTACCGCAAAAGGGTGACAAGAAAACTCATGGAAATGATGAAAAAGCGAATTTTAAAGCAAACTCGCAAACAGTTGCGATTTTCAGCCAAGATGAATTACTATTTCTTTATGAACAACTGCAATCATCTGGTATGCCAGAGATTTTACATCGCTTTGAAAAAGTGGTGAGCAATTTTTGCAAAACAATGAAGGATCAAAGAGACGAAAATGCTAGATTGCAGCAAGTCTTTGAAAGGTCAGTGGACAGATGTCTTAAATTTGGTTACCTTATTAAACAAATAGTATCTTCAACAAATAGCGCGAGAAAGCAAGCGAAAATTCTTTTTGGAAATTCTTTTTCTAATATAATAGCAACAACGAAGAAAATATAAAAAGTTATTGCGTTTAGTGAACGACAGTCGTACAGTCGTAGAATGCTGGAGGTGGAGAATGAAATTGATCAGCATATATCGAATGCTGAAAAGAAGGCCCGTGATGAGGTGAATTCATCCAGTTTTGATTAATTATACTTAAAGATGACATTGTCCGGATAATTACAAATAACATCACCATATTATATCGAAGTACTTTTTAGCATCGAGCTTTAAAGTGAAACTGACTGGGTGATATTGATGCATCGAATTTAAAATTTAGTGACGCATTTAAAGTGAGATACACAACGATGATTATTGCATTTGTGTGATTGATTAGCAACTGTAAGTAATTCAGTTGAGTAAGTAACGATGAATGCAGAAAATAAAAAGCATTTTAATCGATCGTGTGCATTAATTAGAAGTTGAAGGAAAGGAAACGATTGGATCAAGAGAAAGAAGACATGAGGTTACGAATGGAGCAAGAGATGGTTGAACTGAGGAAGAATATATTATCAATGCAGAAGATGGAAGACACAATCAAAAATAAAGGTGTAAAAGGAGAACAAGCGATGGAGTTGAAGGCAAAGTTGCAGGTTCAGAATTGCAGAACTCATCTTGAATCTCATCACTGTCATCCACTGAATCAGCATCGGATTCTAATCAGATGATTCTTTGTGATCAAAAATCATGAAAACAAATGTTATTCTACAGCGAAAGACTGACTGGAATCTGCGATCATTCAGGATTTGAGTTTCGAGAATGAAAACCTGAAATCGAATTTGGCCGAAGCACATCTGGAAATTGCTGTCATCAAATCAGAATTGCTCTCAGTTAAATCAGAATACGAAACGAGATGTGAGGAAATGCTTAGTGACAATGAAGCGATTATGGAAACGACAAAAGAAAGCGAGAATCTTCGACGACAATTACATCTTTTATAGTAAGTGCTATCGTTGGAAGGATTAAACCGCTGAAAAGTTACCAGCTACTCTTCGAAGGGTAGCTGAGCTGTTTTAGTTATCTTTTTGATACATCCTACACTTGTCTTCCTCGAAATTTCCGATGGACACTTTGACAGTTTGAGTTTTTTTTTGCAGCGATGCGAACAAGAAATTGCATGATACAAATGATAGCTTGCGAGAAGCACTTGATCAACGAACGTTAGCATACAAACAACTGAATGTGGTGAGTTGAGATCGTAAATAAACAGTCAAATATTAACATTAATTCGGTAATCCTATGAACTGATGATATTCGGTAGAGTCGAAAAAAGAAAAAGCTGGGAATATTCAATACGATCTAATTTCACTATCATATTAAATTAGGCTCATAGTGATTCCAGCGACTTAACCTTTTCACACGCAACTATTATTTGTCATTCACCGTCAAAATTCTTGTCATTAATCTTTGAGAGAACGCCATCACCTTTGTCGTTTCATCGTGAACCTATTGAGCATTCAATGATCGAACAAAAAGAGCTCAGCCAAGCATCCAGCTATGCCCCTGATGATGATACAGGTTATCAATAGCTGTTTCTCAACATCTAATATTCTACCCAAGCGTCAGACTAATCTCACGAGGAGGAGTAAATGCTAAATGCTGAAATGCACCGGGATTGTCCTCTCGCAGCTGAGCACACTTCCTGTCATGCTACAGATCAAATGTGATGATAGTCATCAGTTTGCATCATATTTCTTTGACGCAGTTAATTATATTGAGAATCTAAATGCTCAATAACACTGATAGTTTGATCCGTGATTATTCAAAATATTAATAGTAAGATGGGAATTGTCGATTCTTTCCAGTCCTAGTACCGTCATGAGATTATCAGACAAAGCTATCAGTTTTCAGAGTATCACTCGTGTAAAATGCTTAAACAATTTTCAGAGAGCGGTCCCTCACTCACAGTTTGCTACGATGACTATCAGTCTGTCGGCGCGGAAGCTGAAAGCGACAAAACATTGAATACATTTCAGGTAAGTCATTTATACAATCTTCATTGCAATAATTATTACTGGTGAATTATCGTTGCAGAGTATCGATGAGGTAAACGGACCACCTGAAAGAACATTCAGAATTGTTATGTGTGGTGATGCGTCTGTTGGAAAATCATCCATAGTTATGCGAATCACTAGAGGAATTTTCAAAGGAGATTTACCAAGTACACTGGGTGAGTTATTCAGTTCATTCGTTTCAGCTCAATTTCTTCCACTAGTTGTGAGCAATCTTTGCAAAATTCTGAATAAGTCTCAAATGTGATCTACTGTTATCGAAAATGTTCAGTTTGACCAAAAGTTGGCTTGTTGGCAAAACTACACTTACGCTGGCTGATCTACATAGTGTGGTGTGGGGACGGAAAAAAAGTGAGGGACGGGGAAATCGGGGACGGAATTTTCCAATCGGGAACTTCCAAAATGTCATCAGCTCAAAAAAAGTCTGGGACGAGGACGGGGATTGGGGACGGGATCTCCGAAATTTCCCGATCCCCGCATCACACTTGGTCTACATGGAGAATGTGTGATTTTATCACATTTAGAGACTAGAGCAACTGAGTGTTAATATCTTGTTAAAAGCATATCAATTAAATTGGAGTTAATAACTTACCTTGACGTTGGTTGTATTTGCGTTATCGATAAAGGAACAGTTCTACTTCAATCATAATTTTGATCTATTCAGGCATTGATTTTCATGTGAAGAATGCTCGAATTGACGAGAAAAACGTTGCGATCCAGTTATGGGACACTGCAGGACAAGAAAGGTTTATTACTGAAGAGCGCTAACAAATATTTCGCTTGAGCATATGTCACTCACTGTTCATTTGTTGTGCAGCATAGTAGCACAATACTGCAAATGCCCATCCATCTCTGTTTGATACTCAATTTTAAGGTTTCGAAGCTTGTGCAAAAGTTATTTTCGAAGGGCAGATGGGGCCATCCTGGTATATGATTGTACAGTTGAGCAAACGTTCCTTCGTGTTCGTGGCTGGATAGATACGATTAAAGTCAGAAGCCCTAAATGCACATTTTTCTTTCATCATGTTATATGAATGTTCACACTTTTGAGTATTTATTTCTAACAGATCGAGTAGTTTACTGTAATAAACGGTGATTTCCAACTGTTTCATGGCCTTGCCAAAGTGTCGTTGTCTATTAAACATCTTTTAGGAGTCTACTTTAAAGCCAATACCGATACTACTTTGTGCTAACAAAGTTGATCTTCGACGTGATTCGGATGATATGAGTCGTAAGGGATACGTGAGCACGGAAGATGGACGTTCCTTAGCATCAGTTAGAAAAAGAAATTCATTGTCTTCATATCAAAACAATTTCACTTATATACTCAATCAATCAATCAATCAGAAATCGATCAATTTGTTATCTTCTTTCATCGCTAGATTTTCGTTGCATGAAGCAAGCAATGAGCTGAAAAAAAAAACAATGATAATTTATGCATGCTTAGGCCTCACTTGAAATGTTATGTGAGTGCTGAGTTGATGTCACTTTGATGAATCTTTACAGACTGTGGGAGTTCTCTTTGCTGAATGTAGTGCGTTAGATGGATGGAACGTTGACGAAGCGTTACTTTCCTTGTCAAGGTAATCGTTACTTTGACTTCTTTCTCGAGAAATATTCATTTGTGTTTCTGCTATCTGACCAATCAGGATATAAATAATTGATTTTGCTCTGTGAATCGGTAATGAGTGCTTGTAACTTATAACGAATCATCATATGACTAAATGAAGCGGCACAATCATCAGCGAAACAATGAAACTGTAGCGTCGTTATTGACATGCTTTTCATCACCTGGAGGTCAAATATTACAAAAAATTTCAAGGCCTACTTCATTCGGCCTGCCCATCCCTCATATTTTAGAATTCTTTGTTTTAGCGGAGCTTTTCGTTGTATTAGAAAAAATAACGTATTAATCCTAGGAAATCGTATGAATCTCTGTGCGAATCATATACTCCAATAAAGAAAACTTTGTAGGGAGTTGATGGCAACCGAAGATGTGGAAGTTCAGAGTGCGGGTGTGATTTTAACACAGAAAAAGTCAAGCTCTTCTTGTTGCTAATCGTGAATGATAATGTTGCTTCGTTCTTATAATACCATTTATATCCTCAATCAATTATATTGGAATCTACAACGAAAGACGATATAATCGATGATGTTCTCAGATTCTGATTCTTGCGAATAATATTGCTAAGAGTTGATGGAAACATATAAAAATATTTATCTTCATTCCTAATTCGAAATCATTCTTTGAAAGCTATTTTTCATGACTCTGAACAATACATAATCACTTTCAAAGAAATGAATACTAAGCAATCGAATGACATTCAAACGAAAAACATCAAACGATGTAATGAATCGTCGAAATTGTAAGTTAGCACATTTTAAAGCTTTCATCATTCAAACACTAACAAAGCAAATAGGCATTGGGTAATTGGGGAGAAGAGCAATTTGCGAGGCTAATTTCCAAGTAATTCTTCTTTTTTTTTTCGAACTTATACTTATCATCAATTTTATTATATACGCAGTCTGCGCGATCATTCTTCAACTAATCATAAACAGATTCAGAAGAGACCAGAACATTTCAAGATGATTACACAAGCAAAAAAGTGACATTTTGAACGAGTAAAGTCTAGTTGGAAACTTGAGTTAGAGTAATGTATTAACGGGGTATAAAGAACACTTTATCCTTAAGCATAAATTAATTGCTCCTCTTGCACCAAACACACGTTTAAGCAAACAAAAATAGCTGCGAATCTACAGATGAAGAACCATTATTCACACACCACATTAAATCGAATGTAGATTTTTGTCGCACGAATTGTGTAACGAGACGATTTTGTTTTATGCATCTATTCAAAATATTTATATATATGTATATATGGATAATGCAGAGGGAAAATTTACACAAGAACACTGACAAAAAGAATTGCACACCAATGAACACTCGATCACGTTGATGTGGTCGCTCGAAATCCTAAAAAGATTTTACAAAAGGGTTCATAAGGGCTTAAAAACTGCTCTGATGATTTCCTCGAATCGTTCCCAAAATTTTATACAACGATTTTAGAGATGATCAGGTTGTTGCAAGTATGAATGTAAGGTGTTCAACTTGAATTCTCCAATTAATTTCCCTCTCAGATAATGAATATATATGGATTAAGTAACAGCGTTCAAAAGCAGCTGAACATGAAAAAAAAAATGAATGTAGGCGATATTATATTTGAGGCTCCAGAATTAATTTAAAATACAATTAATTGGCAAATGACGGATTCAAGAAATAGAATATGAAAATTGAAAGAGTGGCTCTTGTGAAAGAAATTAACACGAATACATGTAAATCATTACATATGCCGCGTGAAAGAATCATTAAAAAAACATCTATTGCATAAGAGCATGCTATTAAAATAACACATGATATATAACACATCACGTATAGCACAATCAAACGGTTCGCCGACTGTTCATCATGTGCGTTTTTGTGTAAATTCGGAAGGCACTTCAACTCTCTCTCTCAGATACCAATCCAGTCGCGAGTAAAACCTGAGTAAAGACGACTGAGTGTGTTTGATGTTGGTGAACGATTCAAACTGTACGGTTGGGTCATCTGAAATTTTATTTGAATATCTTAATTGGTGGCCACGCGCTGAAAATTGAAAAATCTGCAGCATTCGTTCGTTACGGTGCTACGCTTTCATTGGTCCTTTCGAGAACCGTTGTATAATTTCCCCTCATCGAATCTCTGAGTCTGCGGTCAATCATTCGCCTGAGTTTTCGGAAAAGGACTGGTAAAATAATTCACGTAATAAAACCAGCAGTTCAATTATTAAACCGACCCTGTCCAGTCCTCCTAACCGTTCGCGCGATAAACTTCGGCCGTAGTTTCCAATCCTACTCTGTAAATTCACATTTTCCTCATGAATCTTCATGAAATGTAAAGTGGATGAAAATACTGAAGACCAAAGAAAAAGCGAAATGATATAAATATATTTAAATTGGAACACACGAAAAGCAATGTTTGATTCAGAGCCTTTCTTATGCATGCAAACAAAAGTTTCAGATATCATTTCGGCACATTTATTTCCATTCTTCTATCCCTCCCGAACATGACATGGGAATTACGCAATGTTATCGCTTCACAACGTTACTGTGTCAATGAGAGCATCAAAATGAATAATTGCACAACCGCAAAACAATTCATCTTCTTCAAAAACGTACAAAAACGGAACTTTTCTAATGAGAGTTTACCTCATACATTCCCGGCACGCTATCATAAAACGAATGTCTATCATACCATCGACTCGCTTGACCAAGAGATGAAGGATCTTTGTAAGCCTAAAAATTTTTACAGTTCGTTTCAATTCCGTAATTCTTTTTATCCACAAGTTTATCGAGGCTTTTCAACTACCCTGGTTTTGTTCTTTTGGGAGTATTTGAATCCACTTCAAGTTTGAAATACTCGGCAATTCCACTAGTAGACGTTCTTTCGATTAAACAAAACTGATTTTGAAATTGTGCATACTTGCTGAATTCATTTTGAACTTGGTCAAGTTGGTTGCATGGTTGCTCTCGAAAAATTCATTCAAAAAGTCGATACTATTTCAGTTTGGTATGGCAGTGTAGCATTCTTTCATGGAATTTTAATGAATCTCATTGACAAGAATGAATGAACCGGATATCCATCTAGAGGAGTGTTGCGTTGGAACAAGTTCGATCTGGATGATGATCGGTATGTGGCATAAGTACTTGGGACAGTCCATTCATATTGAGAGTTCATATTTTGTACATAGCTGTCCACTCTTGACAGACGTCCTGTTTCGTAGTACGGTTCAATATTTGCCCGAGAACTGCAGAAATAAACATCCTTCACAAATAAGCAATTTATTTCACGCATACGAGTCTTGCTTTTATACTCAACATTGCTATAACTTTTTCATTTTCGCAATTTTTTCGTTCCATGGTTTCACCAACAGCGGAAAGGAAGTGTTCTCTCATCTCATCTGCGTAATTGTTTTAACATTCTTCATCTTGAAGTATCAGGATGAACTTACGTTGAGCGGCTTAAAGGAAAGTCGAAACCGTAAGAGCGGCTGCGACTCCTGGCCATTTCATAATTCTTCGCATCGCTATATTGCATGAATGAAATGAATGAACTGGATCTCGATGGGACTCTGCGTATTGCAGATGTTGGTGGAGTGGAGTACTCTCTTGTCCTAATTGGAGCTGCTCCATATGTCGATGTGTAGCTGCAACAGAGACAATTTGTTGACATTCTTTTAGACGCTCATTTTACACATTGCATTTGTGAAACACATAAATATTAACAATAATGTCAGTACTGTTCGTCTACAAGCATTTTCAGTAAATATTTTCAGTTATTGTTTGCATCATTTGAATGAAAGTTTCTTCGCAGGGTTTCTGTGAATGGCAAGCATACATCAAAATAGTATTTTTCATACAGAATGTCTGTTGCCACCACGTAACACATCCATGTGAGATGCAGTATAACTGCAGCGCATTTTGCAAAAGTACCATCGACAGAAGGGTCAGAAATAAATCCAGTTTATACTGTCAATTTTAATCGCTTTGCAGTATTATCTCGATATAAACCAAGCATTTTTCTTGTCCGATACCAATCATTCAAACCACTTGCAAAACATCAAAAAATTTGCAGTTTATATCACGAGATAGTTAACGGCAACTATTTATTCCAGGCTGTATTATTTAGTATTTCTCTATCTGTGAGTCTACGAAAAAAGAAAAAAAGAAAATCTGAATTTACTATTCACCGATTATAGTTGCTTGCAGATCGAGCTGAGCGCGATGCATTCTTACGCTCTCTAGTTCGGCTACGTGATCTCTCTAGCAACCTGTTTACTGAATAAAGGTTGTTCGAGAACGCTCCTGAAAGTAATTACTCCAAAGTTTCATCGTTTTTCTGACGATGGGTCAATAATGAGAATAAGTTATCTGACAATAGATTCATTATGAAAGACTAAATAATGCGTTTCATATAAGGTCACAACATTTCAAATGAATGGCTCATTATACGATTCAATGTTATATTAATCACATCATAGTCAACCTGCCACTTGTAAGGAAAATCAATGAAAACAGCTTCAATAGATTATGGCAAGAAGCGGTTATAAACTCGAAACTTTGATTAGAAAGAAATAAATGACAAATAAGCCACAGATAGGCAGTGTTTTCTCACCTGTTTTAACCATATCATCAAACTGTGACAAATATGGAGATGTTGGTGTGTAGGTAGGTTTGGTTGAATAATCGGTACGGTACTTATTCGCAGCGCTTTGCACCCATGGACTAAGCGAAGAATATGTTGACCTCGCAACTGGCGTATAGGACGAGAAAGATGCATTCGTAGGAAGCCTTGGTGGTGCTCCTTTTGAACGAAATGAATCCTGAACCATTGCTTTCAGACGTTCACTGCGAGTGCAACTTTCTTGGGTTTGTTTTAGGTATATCACAAGTATTCACTTGTTTTTCCCTTCTCTTCACTCAACCATATTGTATTTTTTGGCAGTGATGAGCACTCTGTAGGAAAACTTCAACTAATTTGAATCTTACAGCATGAAATCGTCACGACAATGAATGAAATCATCTGTGATAAGAATCATTGTTGCTTCAAGAATTTGCCTTATAGAAAGAAATTCAGTAACATCTCTTTCGCTGCTAAGAATCGCAATTAACAACGAAATACAGTAATAAGTGTCACCTGGTCGAAGTGGGTGAAACTTTTTTCGTGTGTTACCGCTGTGCTCTGACGTGTTGGTGACGGCAATCTTTCTGGTGTTAAGTTAACGGGTTCGCTGGTCTCCTGCCGACTCTCCTTTTTGACAGACGTGAATGCTTCGCGCAAGGGTTCATACGTTTCAATCTATGGAAAATAATAACCGAGATGAAAGTACATCAAAATATCGCATCAAATAGGATTATTCGATTCACGTGGGCATATGAGAACACACCTTGCAATTCTGATTCTTACACGATGATAAATTTCGGTGTTTAATGGCTGAAAAGTTAATTTATTCCAGCTAATCGCTTATTGTTGAGGCTCTCAAAATAGCAGAATATGGAAATTATCATTACAAAAGCTTTCCTCTAATCGAAATCACCCATCAGAATGAGCAGCAAAAATCTCTTCAGCTTGCATTTTTCTTATTCATTTGCAAATTCGCTTTGATTCTAAATCAGCGATCAAGCGATACCTTCTCATCGCTTTTAGTGTCGACTCCACTCTCCACCGTCGTTGAATCCACTGGAGCAGTTTCGTCTGTTGTCACTTCTTGAGCTATCGGAGGTGAGGGCTGCAAGTATTGTGGCTGGACGCTCAATAAAGCAAACGCAAACGCTTATTTTGATAGTCATCTGTTCTGTTCCTGATTAATTGCTTGCACCTTTAAGTGGTGTTACTTTTCGTTGTTGACGCATCAGTTCGCACTTTGACATCCCGTTAAACTATACGTGAATGCTTTTTGTTCCTAATTTTATTTTTGATCCACGAAAGAAAGATACTACGAACGGTTTACCCGTTGGCTCACTTCCTCAAAGATCGCATTGTCACTGAACTACTAATCCATTGCTTAATCATGCCATCCTTATCACTGTTACATTCTCATTTGCATTAGCATAAATTATCATATATTAATTAAAGTGTTCAGTCAAAATCACGATCTATTGCTCATTCATTCTTGTCACTCTGACCATCCTATACAGCTATGTCAGTGTTCATTTCGAATCGTGGTCCATTTTTCAAGGAACTTCAACACTCTGTCTTGTCCCTTCAGTGGGACGGGACTAAGCCAAAACGAACAAATCAGCAAGCAAACACAGAGTGTTAGCATTACGTAAACCATAGTTCAACTCATTGAAGTAGTAGCCAGAATAAATGATCAGCAGTACAAAAAAGCTTATATTCTTTGCAAAGATGAATCATGCTGAAAGTTCTGGTTCTATTGCATACGTACACCCTCACTGTGAGTTTAAGTGATCACTTCCCTCTAACCCTATGCATAACTGTCGAAAAAACATTTGAGTGTTAAAACTGTACTCAACAAAAATTGTAAGAACTACTTCTTCGGCTTGTTCAGTGAAGTGTTCCTCAACCTCTTTGTGTTCTTCTTTGCTACTGATATCTTCTTGTTCCTTTTCTATTTCCACTTCCATCGCTTCAGGAACATCGGATGTAGGTTCTCGGTCGGCGACTGCCTGCATTGTCTCAGTTTCTTCCAAACTTTGTGATGCATCCTCTTGAGCAGGTTCCACCTCCGATACAGCCTCAGGCAGTACTACCTCCATATCCTTCTTAGGTGTCCTGGGTGTCTTTGGTGTCCTGGGATGATTCCATTACAACATAGGCGCATATATTAGAATCTATATTCAGTCGTCACTTTTTTGATGGTTCCTCTGCCAGAAAATTGATCATTCAAGCTAGACCATGATGTTTTATAACATCAAGTCAGTCAAAAAGTTTCGAAAATCACCATACTATTCAGTCACAATTTTAATGATTTCGAAATAGCAGCACACTGTTATACTTGTTACTGGTTTATTACGACTCGGTAGTCCCCCCTAACAGTGAAAACTTCATAATCAATTGATAAATAACACTGTTTGATTTTCAAAAATGCTTAAATTAGAACCGAAAAGTCGAAGTCTCTAGAAGAATCAGAAGGTGCGCTGCGAAAACGTTAACATTGGTCACGAATTACGTGCGATGGTACGTACCACCGCTTGGACAAATTATAAAAGTGATGCAGTATTTTTTTGCCGACTGGTGAAAGGGATTGACGAAGAGGATTGAAGGGGATTATTTTATCAGCTTGACTCTACTTCGTATTATTTTAATACTTACTTTGGTGTTGCAGGAGTTTTGGGTGTTGCAGGAGTTTTGGGAGTTGCAGGAGTTTTGGGTGTTGCAGGAGTTTTAGGTGTGTTTGCCGATTGAGGAGTTGCAGGAGTTGTAACAGATTCACTTTGGATTGCACTTTTTGGTGTTTGCGGTGGTGACTGTTCAAAGCTAAACGCTTCTTTCGAACGTTCGGTATCTTCATCTTTCGTTGAAACAGACCTGAAATTTCGATATGAAGTTCTGCTCTAAGTACAATCTCAACAAATCTGAGTAAAATCCGATACGATTTGAGTTCAATCCCTCATCAGTGAATACTTTTGCATCTAAGGAAGATGCATAGAATCCATTCCAACAACTTTTCAATGTCTTTCAGTATTTGTAAAAAAATGATTCGCCGTAATTGAAAAAAGCGGAAATGGCAATCACATATATTTGCGGATAAGTAATTATGCCGTAAACCTCAAATGTTTTACTGTTCCGGCTATTGGAGTTACAAAGTGCATAAGGGCCTTGATTTGTTTCGGACCGCTCCGGATTAGCTACTAGTAGATAAGCTCGCAAACAGACTCAGGCACTGAAGCGAGCAAACACGATAAATGGGCATCTGATACAAGTGCTTAGCTATAAGAGAAAAAAATCTTTAAAAAAAAACCTCGGAGTTGCTGTAACACTATCTCCGCTTGCTGGCTGTTCCTTAGGTGATTGGAGAGTTACTGACTTGGGTGTAGCAGGAATGCTTGAAACAGACCGTTTTGGAGTAGCTGTAATGACGATATCATTATTAATGATTTTTCAAGCTGGAAATAACGGAATCAGTAGCAGCTGGAACGGTAAGTGTTGGTGATATTAGTGCCACAAACCAAATGATATTGTTTGATCTTCATATGCAAATAAGATTGTGAGGCTGTAAAATATGGGGTTTCAATAGCAATTTGCTCGCAGCTCAATTGTCTTAATAGTACTGTTTTAAAGTGGAACAGATTCCTAAGACTGAGATACGTATGGTAGATGATTCCAGAGCAGTGGTTCGCACGTTTGGGTGCTTCGTTACCCCTTTTGATGGTCCGGCAGGCCACCGTTACCCCCCCTCCTTTAAATATGCAAATCCCACATGTTATATTCAAATGACCGTTACGTTCAATCATATTAGCACGTCTATGACGCTGATCGACACCGCTGGGCCTTCTCTTGTTAGACCATTGTGTTCCTCTGTATTGCAATCGAATATGATTGCATGAAAAGCTATTGTTTGTGACACGCTCACTTCAAACTGATTCAAATGAATTCTCATTCTTTTCAGACGTGTTGTATTCGCTCTCATAGCTAATACATGCCAATATCGTTCTCTTCATGAGTTTGTCTCATTCGCTTCGTCTCATTTCACTTCACAGTTCAAATCAACTTCTCATTCTGTAGTATATACTATTTACTGGATACATTGACCAATGTTGACAGCCGAAACCCACAATACAACAATAGAATATTATTACTCAACAACGTTGGACAGTCAAGTGATCAATTATAGAGTGTCTTTGATAGAATGAGAATTTGACTTTAATTATTCAGTGAAATAAACGAGAAATTAGCAAAAGAGAACACTTTTGGTGATAAAACTTATGAGAGCAATTGTAACAGCAAGGAAAAGAATGAAAACCGTGTTAAATCGAGTTAAAAAGCACCATCTCAATGGCGTTCTATCATAACATAACAACTGCACGAAATACTAATTTCCCGACCCCCTCCATTACCCCTTGACACCTCCAAATAACCCAAAATGGGCAATTCCTCCTCCTATGAGAACCACTGTTCTAGAGCAAGGGTTCTCAGTCGCTTAATTTGGAACTCATTAATGGTTGAAATCGACGAGCAAAAAGTGAATTTGGAAGAAGAGTCGGTAGGTGAGCGATTTTGGAACCCAAAGAGCGATTGCGCTTTTAGCATTTTAATAAACAAAGTATGATTTGAAACAAGTTATTGTCGTTGCAGGCGCAGCAATCAAAATGGTATTCAATTTGGTTTTTCTAATCTTTTGCAAAGGACTAGTTGTTATACTTACACTCCGCTTAAAACTTGTACATATGCAATTTTAGATTTCATTATTCATCGCTTTTGTGCGACAAAAATAAATATAAGTTATCACTATATTCTTTCGCTGTTTGAAGCGATTATTGCACGTAATTGGATTTGGAGGAATGGACGATTAGCCGTCCTATAGTACTTTCTAGAAAGCATGACATCAATTGAAAAGCTGACGTGCCTTGAACGTCAACGAGAATCCCAGTTACCGACTTCTTGGCTTATTTTCCTTCAGTATTCGTGAGTATATGAACAAAAATAAATTTTACTAATTAAATGAAAACTGACCTGAAGCGCTGCTTTTTCGTGACAACAATGTCGCAGGTTCTGAAAATTATTACATCAGAATTAGTAGTGGTTTTATTTCAGTGAAACTGTTCTACTCCTTGAAATAAAACAGAACAGCTCCAAAAAAGGACAGAACTGTTTGCCAAAAGCATGCAGTAGAAAGATCACTTATCAGAGTTCCGAAGCCTTTACGGTGGATCCGTTGTTTATCAGCAGTGTGAAACTCGCTGCCCGCACAACTCATAACCACTCACCTTCCACTGACTCTGCAACACTTTCAGTGGGTACTTCTGGTGCAGCTTCTTGTGTATTCTTCTCTTCGTTGACTTGTTCTTGTTCAAGTTCACGATGACTTTCTTCAGTTGGCTTTTCGTCTTTATAAAGATCTTCATCAGCAACACGATTAACTTCTTCTTCTTCTTCTAGCGTAACGTTGTCAAGTTCGTTGGGTGTACGAGGACGCTTCGGCTCAGGTGGCGCTTGTAGTTCGAAGGCGTCTTCATTAGGTACGTGTTGTTCGACAACAATCTCTTGTTTCTGCTCTTCGGCTTCATCTGCTCCAACTGATTCATATTCCTTCGTCTCCTCAAACTGAAAAGCTTCAAACTGCAGTAAATTTTTAACTATCTTATTGCTTATGGGATCAATTCATCCTCAAACGATGTCATATGAGATCAGTGATAACAATGTTATAGAAATGCTTCCAGATCCAACTAGATGCACTATTAGGCGCAGCGATGGAATGGAATCAAATTTTCAGCTCGTTGTAACATCGTCAATTAGGAAAATCATACTGAAAATGTTTGATTCAGAAGGCGGCGGTGCTTTTGTTGAAAACTGCAAAAATTTGGACATAATCGAACCCTAAAATAAAAGTCAACAGAAGAAGAATTTTGCCAAAGCATTGCAGCTGTACGGTCTGTAAATACAGCCTTAAGCCTAATAGCATTAAAAAATTCTTGCTGCAGCTGTTATGTGAACTTTCAAGAGAGACATTCAAATTTCAACTGATTTACGAAAATTGCACACATTTCATTCTCCGTTGTTCTATTAATGATATTGGAGATATTCATGTGTGCAAGCGCACTTCTATGGAGATCGCGGCTTGGGTATTTCAGGTTTATTTTTGGGCTTATAGGTAATTTGTGTCTCTAGAAGATAGGGAACAAAGAAAAAGAAATCCTTCTGCGTTGACATTTGATTGAAAACTTAGATATTAGTCATTTTCTGAATCTTAATTTACTAGGATCACATTGATTCTCAAAGACCATTAGTGTTGCAAAAGTTGAGGATATTAAGAATTAAAGACGACAATGGAAATGAATGCTAGCCCCAGTTCTGATTCCTGTCTATTGCAAATCTCTTTCGATGACACTGTTAACGTAGCATAATAATGATCACTAAGGTTAGGGCATCATAACCTTTCAACATGTCACAAACAGCTGTCAAAGGTCATTTGCCCACCACCTAATATTCTCTTATTTCACAACACTAGTAATGAACTGTTATTACCATTTTTTCAGAAACGCTTGTTTTGACTTCTGAAATGTGTTCTTCTACTTCTTGTGCAGTTGTTTCTGCAGTTTCTTGTGCAGTTGTTTCTTCTGCAGTTTCAATCACAATTTCTTGTTGACTTTCTAGCGTAGTTTCAACGACCTTCTCTTCATCTTCTTCAAGCATTTCCGTCTCCACTTTCACATCAGCTATCTCTGACTCATTTTGAGTGACGATTTCTTCAGGCCCTTTTTCATCCGCAAATGTTGTTTCTATTTCTTGCATTCCACTTTCAACTCTCTCCTCTTCAACAACAGTTTCGATCGTTTCTTCAATCACTTGTGGGGCGGCATCTAATAGATCCATAGATTCTGCCGCCTGAAAACTTTAATCCATGTCAAACTTTTCACTATAAAAAGAAAGAAAAAAAATTCAGCTGTGATGTCTCCTAATAAACCAAACACTCTACCAATCATCTCTTGAACAAGTTTTACTCCCGTTCATATGAAACTTCATCCTTTAACACGCGCTGAAAGTTTCGAAATCTCGTATGCACCCATCACGACAGTTTCGGAATTTCGAAAATTTTTCACCAAATAAGAAAAAAAGGGAAATTGTTTTTTTTTGAAATATGACCAACTTGTGTTTCCTCACTAGCTGGTAGCTCTTCAATTTCGTCCATAGAAGTTGTCATTTGATCTGCGTTTTCCGTTCCAGTTATGTCAGGTACCTTGGACAAAATTTTGTAGAAACGACTGGCAACAACTGAGTACTTTAGATGGAGTAAGCATCATACTCATGCAATCAACGAAAGAAGTCATCACTAGTAAATATACTCGTTTATAATAATAAAGATCCATAAATCGAACAGCTCCACGGGTTCTTTAAACCAATTTTGTTTCAAAGAAAGAATTCCACAACTCATTATTAGATTTCAACCTAATTGTAAGAAAGTTCTTTTGCAAAAGAGCAAAAAATCACTTGATCTTCTGTGCGATCTTCTTCTGCTGGTCGCTTCTCCTTTTCGTCGTCCACTTGTGCTGTAAATTAGTTGAGTACGTATTTATGCTTTAATTTTATGCAAAACAATAACTATTAAAATGATCGATAGTTCAGCAATATAATGAGGCGTATCATATCATATTCTTTAAGAGTAACATATTATGGCTGTCACTTCACAATTTTCCAGTGGCGATATTTTTGAAGTGCTAATTTCAATAGGGATGCAAAACATAAATAAATCAGCAAATAGTCGGAGGGTGTTGAGACATCTAAATTGACATTGAAGTGCAAGCTTTTTCAACAGCTTTAACTTTAACTGGAACAAGTCATCATTTGCCTTCTCCTTCTTTCTGATCTGCTTCGTTCGGCTCCTCTAATTGCCCTCCTTCATTCTCGGCTACTTCATACTGTTGACTTTCGACTTCAATTTCAGCCATATCAAACCTTCAATAAATTAGAATAGAGAAAGTAAAGTTAATTAATCACCAGCCGTTTCACTGTATGTGGATAAATGAATGCAAAATGAAAAGCATTGATCAATTCATTTTTGATATGAACACCAGTAATGTGTGACATCCTATTTGTAGTGATGACCAAAAGTGATGCTTGTTCATAGTTCGCAAGCTGAACGGACATCTGAGAGTGCTCGTGGTTCGTGCACACTCTCCTAAGGGAAATGTGCTTATAAGCAGGAATAACAGGGGAATCATATTTTTGGATGAAAAACATTGAAGAACATTAGAAAGTGACAGGATTTGGGAACCGGATTTGGGAACTAAGTACACTTTCCCATTTTTTGCATCGTCATTAAGTACACTTTCTTTTTCTGATTACACTTATCGCAAACATTTTTTTCTTATCTGGTTTCACTGCTTTTCTTAGCTGATTTTGATGAAAACTGATGGTTAAATATTGGGATAATGTCGATCTTTTCTTACACAGCGAGGTTGTCAAAGGAATATCAACTTACGGTGGACAGTTCCGATAACGGCGACTGATTCATTCAGTCTTGTAAAATAAGTTAGCATGAAGAACTCAATATTTTCGAAACGTTCGAAATACATCAAAAATATATTACGTTAAACAATACAATATTTACAAAATTGGTTGTGGAATGCTACATCCCAAGTTCTCGTGAGCGTTGACGAGGTTTTCCATCTCCGGTTTTCGAGTAAACTTTCTCCCCCTCCATTTCCAACAGATTTCTTTACCAGTAACTTGAATGCTTCCCAAGCATCTTCCTTAGAATCCCTCTGCGAGTTCAGTGTTGCTCAATGAGGAGAATTTTGTTCTGAAGTACTTGAATGCGTGACAGAAATTGTCCTTAGCTCTTAAAAAGTCCTTCATATGCCGCAGTTTTATATGCAGTGGTGCTAGCAATATTTTGTTTGGTTCAGCGGTGAGTGGATGTTGGACATTTTTTACTGCAAGTTTCAATGATCACGAGGTCGGCTAGTCTTTGCCAATCTAGTGGAATCTCTTGCACAGCTGTCCATTTCACACAGAAAGCAACAGTATTCACAGTAGCCACCCTACAAGCGCATCACATGAGCAACAACCCTTAAGTCCTATAATGTTCATCATATTTTATGTTCGCAGCATATGTTGTATATTCCTCTATGTATATTTCATATACGTGGTACGCAGCCCACAGGAGCTGACGATCAGATATTGCCGCAAGCCTACTCAAATATGCTCTGACATATACGTGTATCTTGCAAACTAGAGGTAACAAACAATTTAAATCATAATATTCACTTTCAGTGACCTAGGATTTAAAAACAATTACTATTTTCGTTTCGAAAGCATTTTGGCTTCACGATACTGAGATAATCAGAATCATTTCATTCCCATGGTAAGGAAAACAATTTTCGAAATGTCATCACGCATTTCATTCCCTCCGCATAACCGTTTTGTTATCAGTCATCATACGTAAGACTCTTTGCTGATGATTGTTTTATAATGAGCTCTTTTCATCCATCCAGCAAACACATCTCACCACAATATTTGCCGTTTTCATTCCCAAACCGAAATATTTCACGCTACCCGTCCATGAACTAAGCCATTTCCTCTTTCATCCTATGGAGTCGTCGTTGCAGCCCATACATCCTCACAGCCGCAGCAGCTTGCAACAATCGCACAGTTCACTTATGATAATGCTACAGTAGCACATAAAACATGCGAACATGGTTGACGAAATCGATTCAAATTCACGTTTTTGATGCTTTGATCCTTTGATCCAAATTTTTGCAGATTCCAGTTCCTTGGAGTTTCCCCGAAACTTCCCGTTCCCCGCAACACACTAGTTCATAAGCTGTGCACAAGGCGAACACAACTCATTCAAGTATATTTGTCTTGTTCTTCCCACAGCTGCGTTCGCTCCTTTTGTTTTCACTGAATACTCGATTGGCTCGGCTCACGCTCATGCTTACGAACCGTGGAAATACTTCACTAATGCCCATCACTATCTGTTTGATTAAGGGATGATGCATGCATCAAGAATTTACCGTTGTGAAGAGCTCGAAACGACTTCAACATCGGACATTTTCGTTTCAAACTGCTCGTTGAGGACTGCTGAAATGATAACGGTTATTGCTCTCATGATAAGCAGTTTTTTCTGTTTAAGCGATTGCGCTTTTCTCTCGAATAAACCTTCAGGTGAATAACTAGACAATACCTATTCGTGTTTACAATGAATAATAATAACGTCCAACATATCGAGTGAGACTTATGCGTGTAATTACATTGAATTTTTATTCATACAAGTAAAGCTTTCTTTTCTATCAGAGAAATATTGCACAGGTTGCCTGCAGCTCAGAGGATATTTTCATTGGAGATGAGACTAAGGAAATTCCAGAACTCACACTTTTTGCGCCTCCTGTCTGAGACGAAAAAAACACTAGGGTAATAAATTTTGTCGAGTTCTAGAATTTTTAATGTCTCAGCTGAAACAAATATGCATTTTGGTCTGAAAACAACAAGGGCCAATTTTGGCTTCAAAATTAGTGAATAATAAGATGTTTAAAAGTTAGCTGGGTCAACTTAATCTTCCAATGAGACTTCGGATTTCGAGATAGTGCATGAGTTCAGGATTTCGATATTCCTGGGATGACACCTCCTTAAGAGATGCATTTCGATCCAACAACAATTTATGCAAAATTTCGCTTCGAAAAATTAGTCTGAATGAGATCGTTTGGTGAAACCATTTTTTGCTTAAGTCGTCTGAGTGCATAATCTACTTTCAATGGTGAAGAGACTGAGAAGATTGGGAAAAAATGGAGCGTGAGACTAAGAAAACTCTAGAAGTCGAAATTCATGCGCTACGATTCCTAAGGTGGTGGAAAAAAAATTAACCTAGCGATTTTTCAAGCTCCGCGCGTTGTTTCTAAACTAAATGGCATAATTGTGTGAATGGGGTTTGCCCTTTTCAGAATTTCATTTTTTTCAATTACAAAATTTTGACAACCATGATGTACACTTGTGGCGATCTTTTTTTTAAATATAGAACGTGAGACTATACGCTAGTAGAATCACTTTTTTGTAGAAGAATCACAATATGGAGTGTAAAGACACCGTTTAACCATACGTTGTTATTCATCAGGTTTCAAACGGATTAGTCAATTCTTCAGTCTTATCATTACTAGCATATCGGTTGAAGCATAACAGTGAAACTTCATTGCATTTATACGTTAGAAGAATCACTTTTTATTTTTTGCATTCGACAGACACACTGAGTGATTGAAATGAAAGAGCTGCTTCCATGTGCTTCTAAAAATAATTTGTTTCGTGATGTTTCTAACTCTAGCAGAGACTTTATTATCGTAAATGATATTCACTCGGAAGCCTTGGAGTAAAATTTTGGCCGGAATAATTGAACTTGAGTCGTTTCTGTTTTTTTTTTCATTTGCCAGAAACTAACTGGCAAATAAACGAAAAAAATGGAACAATTTGCTGAATCAATGTATGAATAGATTGTGTGAATAAGACAGTGGGATTTATGAAACGACAAAGCTTATCGGGAGTTTATTAGGAATTCTTAGATCATCGGGAATAGTTCTTATTCATTGAAACAACAAGTGCGCAATTTCTGTTTACCATAATAATAATAATAATAATAATAATAATAATAATAATAATAATAATGAATAGTTGAAGTAGTGTCATATTAAAAGGTAAAAAGCTGGCTTTACCTCGGAGGAACGATCTTCGAGTGACTTTAATCGATCGTGGTTGTTGAAGTAAAAAACCTGAAATAAAAGTATACACATTAATCGCGAAGAACCCACTTCTATAGGAGGCTATATTACTGCGCACATAATTGTCATGTAAACGAGCACCAGCACGAGAATTCTAGCATTGATAACTGAATTAATGATCAAGAACGAAAACAAAAGATACTGACAAATTCTGATCGCCTAAAGAATGTTGTTTATTTCAAAAGAGTCAGCAGTGTGGCATTGAAAGCAGTGAATGTGGTTGCTCAATTGTTACGATGCACTGACAGGATGTTTTGAGATAGGTTGTAGTTGTAACTGCTATTGAGTGTACGTAATTATGAGCATAAGCTTGCTATCGCATCCCCCGCACGAATAACGCACTTGTTTTGAGAATATCAATCTGGATTGAGAATATCTGCTATCTCATAGCTAACTAGAATTGTCAGCTCGCTGCTCTCGTGATGTGTGTTTCTAAATGCACACCTATTTTCATCGTTTTGAATGAAACCATTCTCAATAAACAGCATTTTGATGAACTAATTTTATAACGACATAAATCTCGAAGAGCTGTACTTTAAAACTTCGAAGCCAATTGTGGTAGGCGAACGATAAGTGAATGAGTTTAGTTCGATATTGTGTTTAGTTCGATATCATATTGTGTCATCTCCTACACTAACCGATATTTGCTAGTTAGAGCAACAAGAATCAGTGTTGCTGTTCGGATGGACGGTCCTTGTTCGTCTCTGACAAAACGAATTTACTTTGATCGCACTTCAAATTTTCTTTGAGGCCATATAAAATCATCGCTTATTTCGGAAGACGCTCAAAACCAAGTAGATTTACTGGCTCATAACTGAATGGAAAAAAAAGATATGTGAGAAATTCTTAATCTCAAAGCACACTCATAGGTATCCTCAATATTCAGAGAATGAATTTGTCCAGTGGAAAAAAATACACCCAAAAAATAAATAATTTCATCTGGAATATTATTGTTGGTTCCAAAGTAAAAATTATCTGAAAAAGATTAATGGTTTGTGAGCTATTGACGATAACAATCACCATTGGATAACGATGATTTATTATCTATCACTTTGCATCCTCAGTGGGTTTGTGAATAAAGCATGTTGAGTGGAAGTGAAACAATGCGAACACAACTACAGCTGAATGTTTGGTTGATTGCAGACGAGAAAAGTGTTGTTGATAATTGACGTGAAAATAATCATTGTCAGAAGATTAATGTTTAACCACAATATCTCGAGATATTTATTGATGTCTCACATTGCAAGCATTCAGATTGCTTCAAATAAAAATTCTTGAATTACAAGTGATTTCTCGCTGAATTTCTCTGCTTTCAGTATGAGTTTTTCAACCACTGAATTTGCTATTGACTGAACTCCAATGCATAAGTATTAAGAATTTAATTGCTCGTTTGTGCAATATTTTTATACGATACTTCCTGTTCTTTTTAACAGTACAATTGTATTTGCACAACTAACATGGCTGTTGCTCTGTAATGCAATGTAGTCTGTGATTTTCATTGGAGTTCAGTGAAAATTGTGAAAAAATACCTGTCGGTTCCGGGCGAATATATTCCACGTTAACTAATGATCCATCTTCGCTGACGCAAAGACATGAAAACATTACAATAACAAGAAAAAAGCACTTGAGAATTGGATTCTTGTAAGCACTTGATTCGTTCAACTCAAAATTCCTGGAAGGCCTGTTCACAAAAAACTTTCCATGAATGGTTAATCTCCTAACACACACTGTCCATCGTAGTGATTACACTGCATCGCAGATTTTCAGTACAGTTCGAAAGTTTTGTTATTTCGCATTTCGCCTCAATATATTTTTTATCAACTGATTGCTAATCTCATATCGGATGAGGAGAACAGAAAATATTCCCATTTTTTACCGGCTATCAACAGTGAACATTAGTTTGTAGTTCATGAACACGACTCCTTCGTAAATTTATTCCTTTACATATTAAAACATTCCTCCTTTCTTATTCAACTCGTCGATAACTTAAAGATGATATTAATCAAAAAAGCGTCGAAGTTGAGAAGAAAACGACCCGTGGATGATTTTTAAAGAATTTCAAGTTGTCAAATCCTTTTTCGAAAATTATTATGGGGACATCCTGCGTCGAAAGGAAGCCATATGAGGAGACAAAATGTGTGGGGTTGAGTCAGGGCAGGGAAATATTGTATGGATTTGCATACATAGGAATAAACGAAGATGATGCACGGAATGTATCAACCAGGATTGGAGCGAGGGCGAAATCGAGCTCGAGGATCCCATACCTCTTACCTTCGAAGTCACTGAAGGTAGGAGGGCTCTCGAGACCTCGGGGGCCTCCGAGGATAGAAAGTGGGGTCAGGGGTCTCAGAAATCCACCCTCAGAGATTCCCAAGTCTCGGGGTTTCCGAGCCGACCCCAGTGTCAACTGCTTACGTTCAACCGATGAAGCACGTTCAGTCACAAATTTGAAGTGAACTTGCCTAAAGATAGGTGTCAAGATAAGATGTAACTGATTCTGCTTAATAACTAATCACCACGTTGTAAGTGACAAGCGATTGGAAAGCAAAAGTCAAGAACGCAAAAACTTAAAACATAACGTTGTTCGTCGACTTTTTGCATTCAAACGTCGAGATAGCTCAGGAACTTGGCAGCTGGTTCCTTAATCCACTCGACAATTCATCAACTTGACTAGAACAGCCGGATGTTAATCTGTCTCAAATATGCATAATTTTGATAATGAATACCTTTCACCAGTAATGTGTTTGAGGTGAAGCTGATGAAACAGAAATCAATCATTCAGAAGAAAGAGATCGTAGCAGTGCAAACAAAATTTTCAAGTTGATTCGTTGTATTTGCATAGGCATGATGAACACAGTCAGTTAATCAATTTCAAAGAGTATTCAATTGCACTTGTACTGATGCTAACAGCACAATGTTATTGACTACAGAAGATAAATGATGGCTTTCGTTTGCAACAAAGGTGGATAGGTGGATGTTGGGCGCATTTCTATGCTTTTGACATGCTAACTGTTGTAACTGTCTCGTTTATAATAAAGCCATTCAAAAGACTATGTCGTTCGTTGCATAATGTAAACACTTCGTACCTTTCTTTTTCATATAACCTGCTATGAGCTAGCCTTTTTAAATGTTTTTCTGAACAAATTAGATTTACAGACAGAAATGTCAGGTTTTTCTGTTACAACAATACGAAGTTGATCAATAGAGTGTCAATAATTTCGGGCATAGTGATATGAACAATTAATTGTTTTACGTTTTCTGCAACATTACTTTATGTGAATTTATCGATGTTTGATGCTATTAACAAAGTACTTTGGTTTACTTGGATACCTGTCATTTAATGATATCTGTCACTAGTCGTTTGTACGCTTGGAAACAACAAGGTGTTAATTCGCTTGTAAATGAAACGGTCCAATTTCTTCAAATCAGTCAATTCGAAATGCCGTTTGGATTGAACAATTTCTCTATTTTTTTGCAGGTATCTGGAAGCGCCACTTTTTAAAGCTACATAGACTAAGAGTAAGGAATATTGGAATCATATGTTTACGTGAATCAGTTCAACATTCGGTGATCATTTGAAATTTGAAAAACAGCAGACAAAGCAAACGATTCGGAGCTGCAAGAACGGAATTTTTTAATCAGAGTAGTGCGGTGAAAAGAAATAAGAATCCGAATGGTAAACCCATCAGAATGTGGCGAGCATTGTATTTATAACTGTCATAATAAATCTCATAAATATCGGAAATATCCGAACCAGATATTCAAAACAACGGTGAATGAAGCAACTGAGTGACCTAAACGTGTTGGCGATCGTCTCAACGGTACAAAATAAACATACAAAGTTGCATGGATTCTTACGGAAGCTAGACAAAGCATTTGGTGATCATATGATCAGATGGAAAATTCTTATTGCATAAATAATTCATAACATGTATGATTAACTCCATTCAAAACTGAAGATGACTGAAGACGAAGCATTTTTCCAGTATATTCATTAAGGCTTCCTTAGAATGAGTGCGATTTTAATGGCGCAAATACGCTTGAAGTCATGACGAATTCGAAGTTTTTATTGTTGTAGATGGATTATATGAATACGTTTCAAATTCGAATCCTGTGAGCATTTTTGTTTGAAAAGTTAATGTTATCTTTATTAGGACGACAGTCAATAGAGAATATTCACTTTGGGTATGAGTATGGATAATATTATGAATTACTTCTTGTAATATGATATACACTTATCAGAGAACGAATACTTATCAGTTATTCACAGCAGATGACTGGTATCGTTTCGCTTGATCAGCAAAATTTGTGATCATATAAACAGTTATTGATTTATTCACCCGCTTCTATCAAAAACGCAAATCATTCCTTTTGAAAAACAACGTTTTAAAAACTTAAAATGACAATTTTATCCGATGATTCGAGTGGGTGATCCACTGAATGCGAAAGAACTATTTCGCGGGATTGTAAATCATGCAAAACTTTCATGGTGGGGAAAAGATTGTTGAATATGCGAAAAAGAACACGCGAACAGAGTTACCAGAAGAACAAATCATTGCTGACCTTCGAGTTACCAGAATGATGTACATACATCATCAAATTTATGCTATCTATCAAGACAGAGGAATTATCTGAAGAGGCGCGGTAAATAGTTGCGAAATGAGACGGATATTAAAGAAAGCGCCGATAATTACAGCTGTTTTGATTGAAAAACCGTTCATGCACTGTTGGATGACCACCTTCACTCAGAAACGAATGCACATGAAGTTTGAAGCAAGTACGTTTTCCATCTTCAGCAGTGTGATAAATAAAAAGCATTACAAGCTGCAATAATAAAACCGCTGTTTAAAAGCAACATTCACTTGTGCAGATCGACCACTTATACACTTCACCGTTTACTCATGTACTGACAATCGAAAAATGCACAACGCATTTTCAGTGGCGATATTATTGGTTCATAAAATGAAGTTATCTGCAACTCGTTTACCTGCAATTAACAAATTCCGAATAATCAAAATCTTCTGATGTTCACCTCTTCGGTAAGTTAATAATTTTACCAGAAAATTTATCCGGCTAAACAATTTAATTTTTTTGAAACTGCATTGTTATTCTACGAACAGACAGGTGAGCACAGTTATGCAAAATGCAAGGTTTTTTATTTGATGTTCTGACGAATATGCAAACAACGATTTGAAGATGAGGTATTTTGAAGAGATTATCAGGAGCAGCCGAAACAAACTATCACAATTGATATTCCTATTGAGAAGATGATGCCTTGTTACGCTTACATATCTCTTCGATAGCTATTTTTCACCATATTAGGTGAACGAATACATTGAGCTCATCATATTATTTCAATAAATGATCAAATATATCACTACAATATAATCAAATACATCCCTACATCGATCGTGCGAATATCGTAAATTCAAAAGAATTTTGAAAATTCGAACTCTTTATGGAAGATGGATGCTAACTAACTGATCGTTTCCTCCTCGTCTCTGATTATTTTCCAAATTATTCCATTAATGCCGTTTCAACCTTATGTTCATAATTTCAACCAATCTTATAGGTTCACATATCAGTCAGTAAACAAATGACAATGCTCTTTGTAACCTCCACTTTTCTTACTGATCGTTTTAACGTCCAATTCTTATCTAAGACTATACTGTGATATCCGGGATACAACCATGCTTAACCTACTCCAACGGTTCTGTATAAAAAGTCTTGCATTCCAAGTATTTATAAATTTTTGAACTCAATCGATTAATTTGTTCATTTATCATCAGCCGTTACAATTACCATCAAAATTATCATTGGATTTACTAATAAGATGAATTGATAATGTAATAAGCCGAAGAACGATGATTGGAATATGAGAGGAGAAACAGCATTAATATGTCATAATAATTATGCCGAGAATTTGGTGAAATGCAGAATTATCAAACTATATATTTAACAACGTTTATAAGACGTGATAATGACAAGAACTGAAATTTGGGAAGAATGGTGGGGTAAGTTTAACAACATGCATCAGATGGAATAATTGAGTGACCGGATAGCGCTGGATTAGATCCCATTATCGAAGGATCCTTGTCGTATCACTAAGCAAAACCATGACTCTACTTATACCGAATGGTTAATGTTCAAGATCAATAAGCTGTCAGCAAATCATAGGAGGTCGACGAATGGATTCGCATGGCTGTATCTAACAATGCATATATATGCGTGTGTGAATAACATTTAATCAATGAATGGTTTCACGGTAATTATTTTAAAAATGTAAGAAATCTATTACGGCCACAGTCACATCAGTCGGTGATAAATTTTGTTTTATTTGTGCTGCAGATTGATTGTTTTCATGCATACGGATAAGCATAATATAGAGGAGAGAAGAGAAGACGTTTTGAGAAGACAATCGAGAAAACGAAATGAGTGGGTTAAACAAAGAGAGATATGCAAGCGAAGAGGATAGAGTTGTGGTTGACCTCAGTTTAGTGAGCGGTAGATTGCAGAGACTCGTGGCTGTTGTTACTTGTTGCCTTTATCAGAGAAGTTAAATGAAAGCATTGATAAAACGTTTGATGATCGCATTGTTTTGAGCTGAATGCTACATACTAGCTCTCAATACATCTAAACAAATTTATGAATATAGGCGAGGTGTGTAGGCCGTATCCAACAGAACTTGCCTTACGGTAAAGAATGATTATTTTGGGACAGCCGTATTCTAAGCAGCTATCATAAGCATGTAGTGAGTGGGTGATTGCTGTGAAATAACAAATAGCACTTGTGTAAATCAAAGAGCATCATTTACACAAAGCCCTCAGGCAGTCCACATCGCTCATCACCATGTGTTTTGTAATACGGAAAAGCATCTGCTTCATGGGCGTCATATTGAGGCTGTTGTTTACCATCGAATCGGCGTTCGATGGTTATGCATGTCAACACTAGTGGATCTATTTGATGAAGTGTTATTATTAGAAGAGATAGTGATGAGAGTAAACACATCTCAAAAATATCTATCGAAAAAGACGTGCATCAGCAATAAAATATTTACTTTCATTTTTATCACATGTTAGTTTGTTATATATAACAAGATAAAATTCATAATTTCAACATTTCAACTTTGCATTGCACTTTTCACCCAACATCTTCCTCTTCATAACTTTATTCGATTGTCGAAAAGGAAATTATTTGTTATACGCTTAGCTCACAAAAGTGATCATTTCGAAGAACATTAGGTTATTAGCAATGATCCACATTCGATGAGAGCTTTCACTGATGACATGGTTTCTAAACTTTTCGGTTGAGAATTTTAGCAGAAATTTAAAACATTCAGTGAAATCCAATTTGGGCTTTGATTCGAGTGGCTGTACCCATCAGAAACATCTCTGCACTACGACTCAGGCTCGAGAAATTCAACTTCCAACCATTGTGTCGTCACAAAGCTGTCATTTATTTATGAAACTCCTACGGGCAGTTGTCGAATTCAATCACATTAAATCATGGACATGAAGTAGTGTCTTGCGGGTGTCGAGGAATTTTGAAGACACCGTCCCAATTTATCATCCCCGAATTTTTTCGAGCCGACTGCATTTTCGGGGTCCCTAACTGCGAAATTCCGCCCAAGACATTCCGCGTCCTCGACATTTTTTCTGCTCTCGTAACACACCAGCATGAAGCATGAACTTAGGCGGACTGTTTAGCCCTTAGTAATCTTAAATTTATACAGCGATCATAATGACTGCCTCTTCAGGAGACGCTCTGGAACAAGTGGTTTGGAGAGACTGTATTGAATTGCTCTTGAGTCGTGATAAACTATCCCGGAAGCAATATTATCATTAAGATGCAATTTATTGTTTCGTCTTGTTGAGCATATTAATCGGTCCAAAAAATGAAATGTTTGACATCAGTTTAAAAACAATAAATGAGCATTAACACACAACTCAGCTTATTGAATGGTGGGTTGATACCGTTTACCAACATATTTGTTTTTCCAGCTCTTTCATTTTTCAATAAGCTAGCCACACGATTACCTTTTTAAATTTTTTTTTTGCAGCTTCAAAGGTGAATGTAATGTCGAGACATCCGAAAACATATTGTATCGTTGGCATTCAGCTGAATTTTAAGAAACCGAAAATCATTGATTGATGAACTTTCAAAACATTTCGTCATTGAATAAATTTGTGAGATATTCGATGTGTTTTATGGCAAAAAGAGCGATGAAGCTGCCGATCCACAGCTGCTGCTGCATGACTATTGTCAGCATTACCTGTTTTTTGTCGGTTCGAGAATTACTGCATTATGAGCAACTGTCACCGAATAATGCTTCTTCCTTCCGACAACTGTCCGAGGGGGTATGCAATAGTGATGTTCCTATGCCAGTCAAAATGTTCTATTCCAAGTTTCAAAAATAGACACGCGGAAGAGAACAGAGCAGAACAATTAAAGAGCGAAACAGAACAGAACAGAGCGATTTTCGAAATATGAGGATGGAGAATATAACGAAACAAAACAGTTCAATGTGCGAAACATAACAGAAGGAATTTTGAATGTTTTTCAACTGTTCGCTGTGAAGCACTGCAGTGATAATGAAATATGTTGCCATTGTGATATTATTGCTAGTATTCTAATTATTCCTTATTGTTATTATCAGTTATTGTTGTAGTTATTAATCATTACTATTTTTATTATTACTGTTATTATTATTATTATCGCCGTTGATATTTTCACAATAATAATTATAATGGGATTAGTGAATAAAAAGGGCCATCAATGAGAGATGAAACAACTGTATCAAGGCAACGTTATAGTGGTTATTTCTCAAGTTTGTGAGACAGTTGCTCAGGAAATTACTAAAGGATACGACTGTAATTCTGAAGCAACACTTTATTCTCAGTTATGGATCATACTCTAAACTCTAGGATCACAAAAATGATTCACATTTTACACCATTAATCAAAGTTTACGTCTGAGGAATTGAATCATCTTGAATAAATCAATTCATTCCAGACTCTTCACTATGGGAATCTGTGCTTCGCATTAGGACCGAATTGTTGAGATGGACCACGCTCAAACCAACGTTCGAGATCACCAACAATGGCTGCAAACAAGCACGGAGTAATTTAAACAGATGAAATGTTTTGAAGTCGGAATCAAAAGGCCAATCCCTACTGGTCATAACAAGTTTGCATTGAAAGATTGAAGGTGTCAGTCACCGAAGCTTGGAACTGCCCGTTTCCCCTCAGTCATCACCGTCAAGAGCGGTTAATTCCGTGCGTGAACAATCTTCCATCTCATCAATTCTCCTCCGTTTTGCTCTATTTCCGCCATAAACCACGTTTACAATTCCAATTTTATCGTGCTATTTCCT
The DNA here is from genome assembly GCA_035041965.1 of Anisakis pegreffii. Classification (NCBI taxonomy): domain Eukaryota; kingdom Metazoa; phylum Nematoda; class Chromadorea; order Rhabditida; family Anisakidae; genus Anisakis; species Anisakis pegreffii. The sequence continues at coordinate 97,015 of JAPYMA010000978.1, forward strand.
GACGGAGGAAACAGAAATAGAACAGAACGGAATGAAACGGGTGAAATTCGGGGTACAGGAATATAACAGAACAAACCAAGGGCGGAATAGAACATTTTGCCAAAATTGTAGAATTTAAAAATTGCTACTCTGGACAGTTAGTTGTCCATCTGGGAGCGACTCTCCTTTCACGGTTGCATTCGTATAGCACGGCTGTTCATTTGAATCGTGTAATTGCTATTCGTATCACCATATAATTTTTATGGAATTCACTTATGACTAACACACAAGGTCAAAGAACGTTTATCATTCGCCGCATCACGTTCACTAGTTTGAAAGCTCAAGTTTAATAACTTGATTCTGAGCTCACAAATCAGTTCAATGATATAAATTGTCAAAATCGTAGGGTTTTTTTGACGTTATATGACGTCTTTCAACCTCGTCATTCTTCTTGAAATTATTCACTCATTACTTCCATGCCAACTGATCTTTGGAACTTCTGAAAATAGATGACCTATTAGCTCATATTTTTGGTTGTTTTTTTTTCAGGTATATTCAATTGAGCCGTCACTACATAAAGTTGAACAATCTTCTAAAAAAGTTTCAGTGCAATCAATTCACTAAAAACAGAACATAATGACAATGAATGTTACTCAAAACGGAAACAAAAAATGTCATGCGTCGGTTGAGTTTCTTCTAATTGTGAATGGGCGCAATCACATTGAGTACTAAGAGCAGTGTAAAATTCAAAGAACGTTTTTAAAACATCGGAAGTTCGATGCCCAAAAGTAGGGATCTGCTGTCTCAACAAATAATTCATTTCATAATTTTCAGCTTTCAAACACCGCGTTCAATAAGCTCATCGTTCTCTCGTTAAAACTACTGGTTTTCGCTCTGAGTTCCAGTAGTGATCAGCAGAACATATGAGTCAGAGAAAAAAAGATATTATTTAAACAATGTCGCATTCATAAGTTGAGGATCAATCATTAATGAATGTATCCTCTTCATCAGCACGCTTCCCGAACCCTAAATAAAACCTCGAAGCATCCATGCGTTTCTCCCATGGCAAGGCTGCACGAAAATTTTTTAAACACTTTTGGGTTATGTTAGGTATCATTCGATTTGTTTAGGTTATGCTACAATTATGAAAATTTTGCTGTGATCTCTATTCATTCTAAACGTCTTCTTTTACGATAGCCATTTTGATAGGTTTTGCATGTGTCACCTTTATGAACGTCAGAAAAGCGTTATTAAAAAGAAATAATGGTATATTGATATTAGTCAAAGAATGAAATGGTGATCCCTAAGGACAACTCGAACTCCATTCTCTCCAGTCAGAGGTCTGGAGTTCATATTTCTCTTGCGGATTACCTTCTCAGTCGTTAACTTGTATTTATGATGTTTCAGAAACTTTTGGAATTCAGCATGTGACGATATCAAGAAGTATATTATATCAGTCATCGTACAGCCACATCAAAGCATATCTTTCTAAGCATTTGATTCCTACCAGAAATCGAAATTTGGCTTCCTGGTCTGGGATAGAGTTGTACTGCAGTGGCTCTTACGTTAGTTAGATATTCGTAAACTCGCTAACTGCAAAAACGTCAGAATCATCGAAACTTTCACTGAAGTACGAAAAGTGACTTCAATAAAACGCAAAGATAACTAGTTGGAGGGTGCATTAACCAATTATTCCGTTCTTCAGACACATGCCTGTAACGGTTCAAACATCTCTGCGTTTTATAACTTCACTGTGTATCATTACCGACGACAACAACTGTTTATGAGACTAACCCGACAATCGAATGATGGAGTTATCTCTTTTTCCAAAGCCCATATAAAATTTCGAAACATCCATCCGTTTTTCACTCCCCCGGGAGAGTTTTAGTCGCTCCAAATAATCCTTGAAGTAAAACAGAAAGTTACCCTAAGATTTTCTAAAAAAATCGTTGATAAAAATGATATCTTGGAAAACTCTGACTACAGTTGAATGACTTAAGTATGCAAACGAAAAAATCACACTTCTATAATTGCCTTCCTAACCCAATATAAAAAAATTTCAATCCGACTGAAAATGTAATCAATCCGTTGAAAGGCAATCTGTGAATGGGTGGTCCGTTGCCGAGCACTTCGCTCTGTTGCAATGGTGTTGTATTAATCCAACGTTAACTTTGCCGTTAACGAACATTTGAAAATTTTCGATGCCGAACGATGACAACTAATATGATTTCTTCCACAAGTTTTTTTTCCTTCACCTGAAAGCTTTCATCACTTCGCAAATGCAGTGTGCCACACTCACCGATAAGCTGATATCTGCATGCTGCGATTGCAATTGAGCACAGACACACGTGATGCAGGCGAATATCGAAATTGACAGTGATAAAGTGTATTGAATCATCATATTTCCACGTCTCTGCAACAATAAACTAAAATAATACGCATTAGTAACCTCTATGCATCTGAAAAGAAATCCAGTGACAACAACTCTGATGTTATGAATGTGACCGTATTCACCTCAGCTCTTCATGAACCATAATATTTGGAAATGTTTTACCAATGAATCAAGGTGAAACACTTCAGTGAACTATTAAAAGATTGCACGGAAACATTTGTGAACTAGCAACGCATTGAGTATAAAGGTTCGCAATTATTGCAAGTTTTCTTATCGCTTTTCGAACTAATTTTTTCTTTGATGTATTGGTCAAATCGTGTGTCATCATCAAATCGAAAAATGAAATCGAATTCAACCGTTAACGAGTTGCTCGCATACATAACGAACGAAATGAGTGGGAAGGGATGTGAGATTTCAAAAGTATCTGTGCTAATTACTCTGACATGTTTGGGAATAATTGTATCGATGAGAAACATTGCATGAATGCAGGAAAGCGGTGCAGTTCAGCTCGACGATTCAAGTAAAATGGTCATGGTAACTCCGAGAAGGCTGAGAATAAATGATTTAAGCAACGGTGAAGAGTTTGAGGCGACGTCTGCAGACTAACCCATTTGGTTGTCTAGCGTGATCAATGCTGAGAATCTTCTCTTAGAGAATTTATTGAAAACCTTTCGTCAATTTGCACGCCTTATTTGCGCATATAGATGAGAAATAGTCCGTTTATTGGCACTTAAGTAAAGTCAAATGCATTCACCACCAATATATTTTAGCCATCTTATGCTTCTCACGGTGCGATCTTTCCAAATTATTTCTGGAATTTTCAGTTTTCGATAAAACAAACAAACGAAAAAAAGAAACAATTCGAAGGTTCAGTATAGACAAAACTAACAATTCTCGTCTGTCGGATTATGCATGTTACACATCAATTTCGTTGCTCAAAGTCGTTCGTGTACAACTTTACTATCCACCAGATTCTCACGAGTTTCATATGCTTAACGCTTTATTCGTTGGTTGGTGATTACTAGAAAGAGCAGAATGCAATATGTAAACAATATCAACTATCAATGTTACGACACTATCAGTTTTATGGCTTCGTTTGGATCGGCCATAAACGCACCGCTTGTTAACTCATTCACTGTTTGCAGACGAGTGCTTATTACCAAATAAATGTGTTTTCTCCCATGAAAATCTAACGACTGAACTATTCATTTAGAAAACTGATGTGTAATGAAACATGTTCGCTGGTTTTTTTTAGAAAGAAAGAAAGATCAAGCGGAACTAAGCAATTTGGTCAACACCCGTCTTTCACACAAAAAGTTCCTGTTTGGTTTTTTTTTGATTTTTCTAGTACATTATCGTAGCGAATCGAAAATAATGCCACGCAAATGAATTGAACTTGGTATCTTTTCAGGATGATGAAGTTAATTTGGTTGTCTGCTTTCTGGAGCGTTCAGTTTTGGCAGTCTGCTCAATGCGTACACCATCACCATCATCATATCCAATCCTACGAGGTACGACAGACGTATTCGACAGTTTTTGCAATGTTCTTTCATTGAAGTTTATTCAATGAGAGCTGAAATAAGAGTGGTAAAAAATTATACTCAAAAGATATACTAGAGAATGGCTATGAGCTAAACTATCAAGTTTATAAATAATACAAAGAAGTTGATTTTGTACCTATGACTTTTTGATAGGCCGTTTAAGCACAGAAAGTAAAGAAAAAATGAAAGCAACGGTAAAGCATAACCACAAACAAGCTGCCAATCGGTCAGCGATTATGTCGTCTGCTGCTGTTGCTGCTGCTTCATTCATTTCCGGCGAACTCTCACAGCAGTGATGTCGTACTGTCCGATTCTTATGAAATTTATGAAATTCCAGACTGTGCACTATTCTGCTTTTTATTACTCATATCTTTAGCCAACATGGGACTCGATTGACTCACGTCCAATCCCGCGGTGGTATCAAAATGCTAAATTTGGTATTTTCTGTCATTGGGGTGTATATTCTGTACCAGCATACCGGTTAGTTATTCGTTCTAAGTTTATGACAATTTCGAAAATCACACATAACCTAAATAAGGTTGCAAGACAATTTGTTGGGACGGCTTTTCCGTCTATGATTGAACTGAAGAAAGTGAATCACTTTGATGTGAACCTTAGCTAGTCGTTGTTCCCTTCGCAGGCAAATGAAACAGTGAAATCATTTGCTAGCAAGAGAAATACGCCAACTCTCCTGTGAGTATCATTTACTGATCTGCACTCAAAAACTACGTTACATAGTTTCTAATTATCTCATGTACACAATCAAAACAAATCATTTCCTGCTGAGGCATGCATGAGGATGACTTGCAAGGACAGAGAGTGCGATTCAACTAATGCGCTTAGAAACAACACAATCTATGAGCGCTTTTTTATTCTAATCTTTTATTATTCGTCCACAAGCTGTTACTGCTAGATTTGTTTGCTTTATCATCATCTGCTATAATGACTGCTATCATTACTTATTTTTCAACTAGTGTCAATTACTGTCGTTACATGCTTTATTGTTTCCTTTGATCACGTTATCAGTTCATCTTCAGCGCGATCATTCCCTTTAGGGTCCACTTAGGGCAGGCATGCACATGAAAACACCACGACACATGAATCATTTCTTTCGCAAATCGTCTCCTAATTTGTTCACATCAGCTGAAGCATTTGATCTTTATCGCAATTAAAAAGTGTAGGAATGGATGTTGAAGGTTTGGACGCCTACGGAAAACAAAATAAACGTATTGTTGTTTGCACATAAATACACTCATAGAGAAGGATGATAGTCAGATTATCGTTCATTCACATTCCACTTCTTGTCAAATATTTCAGGGTAAGTTAACGTGACTCAATTTACAGATCCCTCCAGACTTACCGACGACATAATTAAGATAATAAATTGTCAGTTAGTTCTTGTGCTGAAATCTTCCTGATTCTTCATGTTTTCACGGTAGGATTCAATGATGCAAGGCTCATGTACTTCTATTTGTATAAGATTGATCAGTTCATTTCAGTTCGTTATTCACCAACTTGTTCATACAATTTACAATTCTCTCGCTCCATACAAGAGCATCTTCTGCATTTTTTCTTAGATTCTTCCAGTAAATCGTAATCCTTATTGCAGCCTTCTCTCTAATCTCGGTCACCCAGCATCGTCAACATGAACCATTTATTTATCTATAGCATTTGTATCACAGCACTGTCCACGTCATCAGGCGATGAACTATACCTTCGTATCAATAATCTTTGCATCTCAAATGAAACCTAAATTTCCACACAGCAGAAATACTGTAATGATGCTTCGACATTTTAAAGGATGAGATCCGTGCATTATTAATAAGGATCCTACTGAGAGTAATGCAAAACATCTTTCACGTCCGCACCTTCACTCTTAACTACAGCATTCATCTGAAGCTGCTGCAATACCTATCAATATGTTCACTAGAAAGAAGAGGTGTGGATACAATAAGGGACGTTGATAATGGATTGTTACACGCATTCACTTTTCCGAAGTGGTGTTAAAGAGCACAATGTTGCTGATGTACGATAGAAATTGTATTAACAAATTTCGTTAAAATTTTCAGCTCAGAATGGATTTGGTGGTACTGGAAAGGTAGTAACCCAGATCCGAACGTTCGGCAGTACATCGAAAAAAATTTCAAGCCTGGAACAACTTATGCGGATTTTGCAAAAAAAGTTCGCAAATAACTAATCAATTAATGTTTACTATGTTATCCCTAATCACCCTTTACTACGTTCCCCCAAATATTCCCGTCGATCACCCTTTACTCTCGAGAAAGTTGCACCAAAAATCTCATTATTATTCTTCATCTCTCTTGTCTCCCTTTTATGATCAGAATTCCCATTTTCCACTTTTATCACTTGCAATACAGCATATCATGATCACAGTTTTAACATAAGCCTTTTTTCAGTTTTCTGCAGAATTCTTCGATGCAAAAGTGTTCAGAAAGATTGTTGAAACGTCAGGAGCGAGGTGATTCTTTTTGGAAAAAATTTCTAAACATGAAGTCTTAGGATGTATCATGAGCTCGCAACCAATCTTTGTAATTGTTTTCTGAAAGAAAATTCCATTGAAAAGCAATACAATTGCGAGCATACACTTCTGTATATCACTTATGATTTACTGGAAGCATCTTTTTATTCCCTATTTTCGTTGAAGTTATATAGAGTGGGGAGCAGTACTGAGAATTAACTGGGTACAAATGGATAAGTGTTTGGAAGGGATCCCGATCTTTCAATCCCAATCCCGGAGCTTATCCAGAATTTGATGAGACAGCATTTCATATCATTTCGATAATATATTCATCTTGAACTACATATCAGTCTTTCACAGTTCATTCATATTCAATAATATTTGTTGTTTATTACCAAAAAGAAATGAATGGATAAATTATTTCATATCAGCGCCACCTCACAATCAGATTTCTCTCTTTTTCAGTGAACAAAAATTTCGCTCCTTTTCTTTGTCATTACGATTGCGTTGTCTTCCGTTTTGTGATTATATTTGATTTAGGGCATTGGAAAATGATCGAAATTTTGCAAACACCAAGTTGAGTATCGTTAATCTTTGTGTATTATTAACAGATATTTCGTGTTGACAAGTAAGCACCACGAAGGCTTCACCTTGTGGCCAAGTACAACCAGCTGGATGTGGAATTCAGTGGATGCTGGGCCGCACCGTGATATTGTAGGTCAGTCTTTTCAAGAAGATTGTTTGTTGAGATCTTACCTTGCTAAAATTAACTCGGTTATGTAAATGCGGTTGATTGATGGCAACACTCTTCATTCTCATATTTTCTCATCTGGGCCTAATCGTAAGAGGATTTTCATTTGTTTTAGCAGAGCTCTCATTCTTTTCCTTGCTGTTACAATCGCCCTCATAGTTTTTATCACCAAAAGTGTTTTCTTTAGCTAATTTCTCATTCATTTCACTCAACAATTAAAGTCAAATTCTCATTTTAATTGATCATTTGACTGTCGAACGTTGTTGAGCAATTCAATTCGATTGCTGTATTGTTGATTTCGGCTGTCAACACTCGTCAACGTATTCAGTAAATAGTATATACTACAGAATGAGAAGTTGATTTGAACTGTGAAGTGAAATGAGACGAAGCGAATGAGACAAACTCATGAAGAGAACGATATTGGCATGTATTAGCTATGAGAGCGAATACAACACGTCTGGAAAGAATGAGAATCCGTCTGAATCAGTTTGAAGTGGGCGTGTCATGGACAGTATCTTTTCATGCAATCATAATCGACTGCAATAATGAACAACACAACGGTCTAGAATAGCGGTGTACATAGGGACTGAAAGTATCCGTTTCGGGTAATGTCATGGGGGAGGGAGGAGTAACGGCGGCTTGCCAGATCATCAAAAAGGAGAATGGAGCACCCGAACGTGAGAACCATTGCTGTACAGAGTTATTGCTCCGATGCGTTTGTGTTGTGATTACCATCGTTTTCCATTTTAAATTATCAATGCATTGTAATCGATGATAAACTTGAGCAGCTTGTTGAGTTTAAATTGAGTTTCAACAGTCAGAATTAAGTTTCAATTATCAATGCATTATCATTGATTACTTAACTTAAACGATTAAGCGAATTGGCACCGACTGCTGAATTTATTGCGTCAGAAAATCTAATTCAAGGTGAATTATGCGACGAATTCAGCGATTCCGATGTGCATTTTGGCCTTTACTTCTCTCAGTATGAATGGTTCAATCGCTACTATTTGGATGATACAGCGCATAATACATCGAATTACCCAACGGTGCTATGTTACTTTCAGATGTTTTTTAGCGATTCAATCATCAAATATTTTATCGGGATAGAATGAACATTAACCGATGAAAATCGTATAAAGTAGATTGTAATTATCGAATACTCTAATTTTCAGATAGTATCCTATCCCCAAATGACTGAACTGATCAATACCTATAAACCCGAGATCCTGTGGAGCGATGGTGATTGGGAAAAAAGTGACGAATATTGGAAGTCGAAAGAATTCATCGCATGGCTATACAATGAGAGGTCAATAAATCTCAAACGATTCTTAAATTAAACTACCATTGTCAATATACAACATCTGCATGAGTGTTCCATCGAAGCCTTTACAAAAATGAGCAAAAACTTGCTTCATTCATCATTTGCGTGTATATTTTAAGTTTATTTTTGTAGTCCTGTTAAAGAAAGAGTCGTTGTGAATGATCGATGGGGCGCCGGAATTATGGGGAAACACGGCGGATTTCTCACATACATGGATCATTACGACCCTGGTAAGAAGTCGAATTGATGAATGTTTAAAAATTTTTTTGGACTAATAATGAGCTGATTGTAAGAAATGTTACCGTAGTGATGCTTACAGTTGAAGTTGAATATTTTGATTAACGTAGAGCCATCGGGACTAATCGCGGATTGAAATGGACATCAATCTTCACAATCTCACTTTTTCAGGTCATTTGCTAGCGAGAAAATGGGAAAGCTGTGTAACCTTGGATAAATATTCGTGGGGTAATCGTCGCAATATGAGAGTCAGTTAATCTTCATGTACCGTGTGGACCTGAGTAACCAATCTTTATATTCATCAGCAAAAAATACTCATGCTGCAGTCTCACCAAATTTCCATTTCTTGGCTTTAGCTCATTTCTGATGGTGAACACATGGAAAAATATTTTCAGTGAACTCACTCTTTAATTTCAGTTTGTTTGCTCAAGTGATGTTTGGTCAATGGGTCTGTTAGAACCATTGCCCACAAAAAGGCGGCGGTCTTTCTCCAAAACGTGGGATCGGGACCTAGGTGGCATCTGATAAGATTTCAATTGCAAGGAGTTTACTGGTTTTACATAGAAAATATGATTGGGATGCCCAGAAAAGATCGGGAAGTGAGAGATATTATGGAGAGCCTTGCATATGAGCGCACTTGACAATGTAGACAACAAAACGAATGTAGACAATTTAGACAAGCATGCAACCAAGCAGTCACAGTTGTGTGAGGACTGGTTCCTTATGCTATTCTTCAATGCTGCGGGCATGTGTGCATAAGTTATTTGAATGTTGTTAAATTTTCACTGCAACACAAGCAAACTGCATATTGAAAGGCTATTTTTCGGAGAGTTGAACGAATCATTGTGCAAATATTCCGCTTGAGGATACGCAGTGCACCGTAGTTTTAGAATATTGAAAAGACATTGATAATTCCTGTTCAAGAATTTGAATTTGAAATCACCAATTTACGAAAAAAAGAGGAAAGTAAACAAGTGTTAACTGGGAGCGTTATATTTGAGCGAACGGCTGTTCAGCAGCTGGTTTTTTGAATTTGGAATAGATGCACGAAGTGATTAATAATTCAATAATTGATTAGTGATGATTCAGCCGAAACGAACGATTTTTTCTTAAGTTAGATTAATGCTTGGAAGCATCTAGCGTAGTTACCCATATGTTCTCGACTCATCGTCATTCAAAAGAACTCTTTCTGAACTGAGCTTGTTTCCTTGGCTACAGAATTTTTGAACAGCATACAGTCTTCGATTCGATTTTCCATTTCTTACGGAATCCGAATTGACACTTTCAATGCGACATGCAGCATGATCTGCTCTCTCATATCAACGTCAAAATTTTGATTTAGTACTAGTTTCGTTGAATTTCTAGAAACGAGCTCATTCAGCATGGTCACAATATGTTGCAGAGTTCCGATGTTTTATCTGCGTCTGAAATAATCGATCATTTGATACGAACGATAGCGTGTAATGGAAATTTACTTCTCAATGTTGGTCCGAATAACCATGGAATGATACCAGCTATATTCGAAGATCGGCTTACAGAAATAGGAAAATGGATTCATCGTAATTCAGAAGCTGTTTTTGATACGTACCCTTGGATGTATCAAAACGATACTGAAAAAATTTGGTTAGTAACTGCATGAGCCAGAGAACAAATATAAGATGTCGAATAATTAGGAATTTAGCTATCAAGCGATCTTCAAATGGAACTGTTCAAAAGATTTGTGACATTTACAATCAGCATTCAGCGAGTGAATGCTGTTTGAAACATGCTTGCGCATTTTTTTTTAGAACGCAGTTCAAAAATTTAGAAAATTTTTAGGTATCTAGTGAGTTTGCCGAGCGGGTATCGAATTAAATCACGTGTTGCATGGACTGAACATGTTAAAGGATCAAATTTATATGTCTTCTTTCTTGAGTTTCCTAGAATGGGAATTGTCACTCTGCAATCGGTCCTATACAATGAAGGGGTATGTTTTTATAAGTTCATCGTTAGTGTTGCTTTTTAAAAGATGATCATCAGGTATTGATTCAGTAAAGTTTGAACAGAAGCGAACAACCGACTTTTTTTACGCACTTAACTGTTCCAATCCTCTAACCAGCTCACAACTAATGTTCGTCGAAGAACAGGGTCCCCGATTCCCCGACTTTTTACTCGGGGACCCCCACCCGTCCACTTTGCTCCCTGGTGGGTTCCCCTCCCATCCCCCCGGCCACAAAATTGCTCCCCGACAAACACTACTCACGACTACATTATCCGATTTTAGATATCAGCCGAGGTTCTCCTCGACAACAATCAGCGAGAAGCAATTGAAGTTAAGGGAGAGCAAGGCAAACCAGTGATGCTCGATTTCGAATCACATCAACATTTGACTGTTTACGGCAAAATTGTTGTCAAGATTAAAAATTTCGAAGCAAAATACGTAAGTTCTTTACAGTCTAATAGAAACTATTCCAAAGAAGTGTTTATCAAAAATTTTTGAAAATACATGCTCAGCGCTCAGGATAAGAAAGAAGAAAAAATTTTCGAAAAAAAAAGCTTGTTGTTAGATTTGCTTTAAATAGGTGGAATTGGATGCAGATTTATTTCAGTGAAAATTTTCACAGAAGTTTAATTTAAACAGTTAGTCGACACTCAGCCTTTTAGATCTAATTATATACATTTGAAGTTTACATGAAAATGCAACACTTAAAGTAACGATTAGTGAAAACGTACAACGATAAACAAAAACAAATCTTATTGATGTGCTTTTTATGATATCGCTGTTTCAGCGCGACCCGATTCGCTATTTGATCAAGAAGGGTATCCTGAACAAACATGGTCAAACTCGACAGAAACTAACCGATCGAGGTAAGTGGCGAAGAACCAAAAATTTTTCTCGCCATCTTTTGAAGGAAGAAGGTCACTGAATGAGATGCGGTATATTGAAACGAACGATTACCATAGTTGATCTGTATCTTATTGTTTTCTTCAAAGCAATGTGTTATAATTTTAACTAGTAATCGTAAAAAATTAGTCAATGGCAAAATATTTCAGAAGTTCGACTCAACAAAGAAAGGCTGGACTTTAAAAGAGAGCTTCTGTATGATTTTCCGTAAAGATAAAGATATTTTCGGTTCAACAGTAAATCGTGTCCTATATGAATGCAATCTGTGTTTAAAAACAAACTAACATAATTGTATCTGATCTAATGTCTCCTTAAAGTTTTCTCTCATCAGCACGGACTCAAACAATTTTCTACAAATACAGAATATCGACCATTTAATAAATCAAAGATCACCGTTATGATCAGTAGTGCTAACTAAAACCATTCGGACCAACCATCAAACAGTTAACATCGTTCATTATCAATTGACATGGGTCATTAATACTATCATTAAACTATTAATAAGTTAATATTATTCATTATCAAAATAATATGAATTTCAATGATTTGAGGGATCTGAGGACAAATAGTGGTGAGCTGACAAAGAAAACTGTCAGCACTTCACTAGAAATCAAAAAATCACCTTCAGTTGATCATATCGATCCCATGAACATGAATATCTAACATAATTTATGAATCCTCACAAGTATGAATGTTATCAAAAATTTATCTTTGACTTTGCTGTCGTCGCTTGGTTATTTTCTTATTGTCCAAATTTATTTTATTATTGACTGGCGCTTGTTATTGGAATGATTATATATTGCTGAATGATTCAGTAAAAATTTTCAACTGTTTAATGTCGCAATGAGCTTTTTCTCATCCAAATAAGTGGTGCAATTGCAAATTTTGAGAGAAAATTTCAAAGTAGCGATGGCCAATAGGGGAGTGATTTTGCTCAACTAGCGAATCAGCGATAGTGCTTCCCTACTTTTTTCGGCGATGATAGCGAAAGCAAATAGCGCTAACAATTTTAGGATAGCGGATCAGCGAACAGCACTTTATCGTTTTTCGACAGCGTGCCCATCGCTGGCTAATGATATTACTGCAAAGAATCATTCGCCATCATGAAATTCTAATCCCAATTACTGATTTGACGAGTATACAGACACAGGGCGACTCCTGCATACTACCGAATAACTTTAAGAGAGACATTCTCAAAACAGGTCCAAAAATTACGCTCCGATTGATGTGTATAATGATCGCTCGCAGTGAGTGTTAAAATAGTCGATATCCTTGCATCGGCAATTTTCAACAGCTTCAAAATCTTCACAAAAGTTCGTCGCCAGTTCCACTCATGGATTTCGAATCAATTCATAAACAATAAATCCGAATTCGAATGTCAGTTCTGAAATTGAATTCTTGGTATACAATCAAATTTAAACTCATTTATAATCAAACAGCGAGGATGTACCGGTGTCGCAAGAAATATTCTTTCGACTGTATTATAACGGTTGCAAACGTCAATCGATCTGGTAAATATATTCATAATAATAACAATAATTTTTGATGTTAACATCTTGTTACACTCTCTCATTGCCAAAACAATTCATGATTCGCTTTCTCATTAAATGAAACCTTTTTACAGTTATTACAACCGCTTCATCTGATGTTATACTTCTGTCCAACATACCACATTTTTAGCTTTCCAAGATTACTCGCAAAACTTCTAAATTAATAATCAATTAGGTTTAAATGCATTTTCTCATTTCAGACAACCTACTCGAAACTTTAATCATGCAGCCAATCACTTAGGCTTAGGAGAGGATTAGGCTTGGGCTTAGGCTTAGGCTTAGGCTTAGGCTTAGGCTTAGGCTTAGGCTTAGGCTTAGGCTTAGGCTTAGGCTTAGGCTTAGGCTTAGGCTTAGGCTTAGGCTTAGGCTTAGGCTTAGGCTTAGGCTTAGGCTTAGGCTTAGGCTTAGGCTTAGGCTTAGGCTTAGGCTTAGGCTTAGGCTTAGGCTTAGGCTTAGGCTTAGGCTTAGGCTTAGGCTTAGGCTTAGGCTTAGGCTTAGGCTTAGGCTTAGGCTTAGGCTTAGGCTTAGGCTTAGGCTTAGGCTTAGGCTTAGGCTTAGGCTTAGGCTTAGGCTTAGGCTTAGGCTTAGGCTTAGGCTTAGGCTTAGGCTTAGGCTTAGGCTTAGGCTTAGGCTTAGGCTTAGGCTTAGGCTTAGGCTTAGGCTTAGGCTTAGGCTTAGGCTTAGGCTTAGGCTTAGGCTTAGGCTTAGGCTTAGGCTTAGGCTTAGGCTTAGGCTTAGGCTTAGGCTTAGGCTTAGGCTTAGGCTTAGGCTTAGGCTTAGGCTTAGGCTTAGGCTTAGGCTTAGGCTTAGGCTTAGGCTTAGGCTTAGGCTTAGGCTTAGGCTTAGGCTTAGGCTTAGGCTTAGGCTTAGGCTTAGGCTTAGGCTTAGGCTTAGGCTTAGGCTTAGGCTTAGGCTTAGGCTTAGGGCTTAGGCTTAGGCTTAGGCTTAGGCTTAGGCTTAGGCTTAGGCTTAGGCTTAGGCTTAGGCTTAGGCTTAGGCTTAGGCTTAGGCTTAGGCTTAGGCTTAGCTAATACGTAACTGAACGAAGCAATATGA